>OZ026630.1:48836033-48868533 GCA_964020975.1 Hermodice carunculata | reverse complement strand
GGCCCAACCCAGCTATAGTAAAGGCCATGGCGCATTTGACCAAAAGCATAACCATGTGCACTCTGACATCAACAAAGCCAAGTTTGGCTCCCGTTTGTATATCCTGTAATCTACTTTTTTGTGTCCTACATTGACATGTTGAAAACCCCAAAATGGCACATGCAATATATAAACTTGCTGGTTAAAGCGCATGACTGCTTTGGGTATACTGTCATTTAATCTGAAAGGTCTCAGAGACCCACAGAAACGTACAGAAATGTTCATGTGGTTACAGAAAAAAAGTTCAGTATTCAGTGTTACAGGAAGTACATAGTACTGCAGATATAGAGAAGCTATAGTACGCGGGGTGGGGATACACAGTCATTTTTAGTTATGGTGCAAAATGATGCCAGAAGCGTCTGCATTCTCTCGAAAAATGATTTTGAACGTGAAATACCTATAATTATCCGTGATGAGGATGAAGATATATTATTTAGACATAATTATAAATCAGAAGTGAATAACTTTAGCAAGCATATATGGTAATAATACGGACATACCTAAATTATTTGAAACGTTTATAGAAACTATTGAAAATATGCTACAAGATAAAGGAATAATTGGGGGGGGGGGGGTGACCATAACTTCGATTTAGACGTATAAGTAGTTAAAGATAAAAACGCAAACTCATTTTAGAACGGAGAATCCCGTGAAAACTTGGACGAAGGAGTCAGATTTGATTGATATTTGGACACAGAAAAAAACCTGATGTAGAGAAGTTTATATGGCGAAAGAGAAATTCAACCCCCATACACTGTCGTTTGGATTTCTTTTCATGTCTTTCGGATCATGTGGATTTGTGACCAACTCAGACATTGTTCCAGGCTATTAGTCGGATCACTCTGCAAAAACTTTGACGTTAGAACTAATTGAAAACCAGCAAGGTCCAGCTTTATAGAAAATTAAATGTTCACTTCTGAAAGATTCAAAATATGTGGAGACAATCAAAAGGTGTATTTGAAAATCTAGTAAGGTATTTGAAAATGAGAATGATGTCATGATATGGGGGAATGATGAAAATGGAAAAAGAGCAAAAACAATGCAGTATTCGGCAAGAAGAAAAAGAGAACGAAAGAAAGAAAAATATTGCAATGTTGGGATCTTAGTTAAAAACTTTGGAAGAAACAAGTGAAGTGAATCCGTCTAAAGAAATAATGCAGCAAATGCAAACTATCAAAGAAGGGTTAGAGGAAGAAATGAAATATGCAGTGCAGGGGGCGATGCTGAGAAGTGAAAAAAAGATTATTTGAAGAGGGCAAAAAGCCAACAAAATACTTTTTTTAATCATAAAAAAAGCAATTATAATAACAAAACAGTAAATAAATTATTTGCTAGTAATAGAACAATTACAGATGCATCAGAAATCTTGGAGGAAGAAAAGGGTTTTTACCAGAATAGACTCTTTATTTATAGACGATAAGAACATACCTGAACTGAATGAAGGAGAACCAAACCTGTGAGGGAGAGATTGAAGAGGTGAACTTCTCAAAACGCTGAGAAGCTGTAATAATAATAATAATAATAATAATAATAATAATAATAATAATAATAATAATAATAATAATAATAATAATAATAATAATAATAATAATAATAATAATAATAATAATAATAATAATAATAATAATAATAATAATAATAATAATAATCCACTTGGTTCCAATGGTTTTTCAGCCGCCTTCTACAATTTTTTTGGAGACAGACATCAAATTATTTTACTTCAAGCATTGGACCTAGCATATCAGAATGGCATGTTATCAAACATTCAACGGCATGGTATTATTTCTCTTCTACAAAAATATATCAGATATAAAAAATTGGATTTCATTATTAAATCAAGACATCAAGACTATAAATTAGCTGCAAAATGCATAGCATCAAGAATGCAAAGAGTTTTGCCAAAATTGACTCATGAAGATCAGGCAAGATATTTAGGAGATAGTTATATAGGTGAAAACATAAACAGAATTTCAGGTGGATTCTGTGAAGCTTTGGATCGATATTACCCATTTAATTTTTTCACAAGTACATTAAAGCTATATATTTTCTGATTTCTATATATCCATAGATTTGTATCTATAGGTTTGTTTTGTAGGATTTGAATTTTTTGAGATTTTATAGCATTCTTTCTGAGTTGGTAGGATTTTCCCATTTTTCGCACAAAAGTCGCACAACATTGTTTTTTTTTTCAAGTTGAAATCAGAAGAAATTAAAATATATATCCATGTCCAGGATTGAATTCAATGATGAGTCCTGAAATAGCATAAATAAAAATTTCTAATTTAGTCCTGACAGGTTGTTCATTTTTTTTTCTATAAATGGCTCCAAAAGTCACGGAAGGGGTTGTCAGAAAAAAAATCATGGGAACCGTTCCTGGATATGATATTTTTCTTTTAACGTCCATTGATTTTAATGTGATAGGGCAATCGTACGTTTGTGAGGTGAGATACAAATTGCAGAGGTTGAGCAAAAAAACAGTTCCGAGAAAATTGCATTGAAAGAAAAAGTTGCCAATTCTTACGCATTTATGACTGTAAAATGACACATACTCATTTTTTCCCCTGTTTCCCTCTTTTAATTATTGTGTGAAATAAACTTGTAGTTTTACCCCTTCTAATGTTGTCATTAAAAAAGTATATTTTGTGGCTTAAATGTCGACTTTTTTAACTTGGGAACATCACACTTGGCTTGTTTGGGTGTGGGTTCATATGCGGCTATCCATATTTGGGACCCATAAAGTGGATTGTACTAATTTGTTTTTACATCAATAGAGAATTTCAAAGTAATCAGAACAATGGTAGTGAATAGTCTGAACTGGCCCATTCTTCTCTCTACAGCTGATGGTTTCCAGTTCCCTATTAGTGACCCTTGTCAATTGGTTTCAAGGGGTCATGGACTAATGACTGTGCAAACAATGACATGCTTCATTATCATGCCCATGCGAACAAACCCCATGTGCTTGGTACTGCTGTAACTTTTCTCTGTAAACAAACGTTTTGAGATCAATTTTTATGTTCACAAATCTGAGTATTTTGGAGCACGCAGTTCAAGTGTCAAACTATCCAAATATATGAAAAAGTGATTAGAGGTTATCCAAAGGTGCTGACTTCAGATCTTCCACCTTAAGTATTACTGATCACACCAATGACCAGAAAAGTAATGCCCTCCTAATTTTGGTCGACCTTGAAAAGGCGTTTGATCGTTTTGAATCAAAATATATTTAAAAATGTTTAAACTATTTTAACGTTGGTCCATCATTAACAAGATGGATTGACATTTTTTTTTCAATAATATTCAGAGCTGTGTAATTAATAATGGATGGACATCACAAGCCTTTAACCTGTCTCGTGGTGTTTGTCAAGGGTGTCCCCTCTCGCCTTACCTGTTTATCTTGTGTGTGGAAATACTAGGAATAGCCATAAGGAAAAACCTAAATATAGATGGAGTCAAAATAGAATAACATGAATTTAAAATATCTCAATATGTTGATGACACATCGCTTTCTATTTAAGCAGAAGGAATACTGTTAACATGGACTATTATATTTGAATAATTTCGTGTAATCTCTGTGCTTAAAATTGATTTGGGCAAAACAGAAATGTTAAGATTGGGAGTTGTTAAAGGTACAAATTATGAAGTGGCAAATCATTTAAATTTGAAATGGACAAACGATCCTGTCGTATTATTAGGAGTTGAAATCAAACAAACATTAAGGAGCTTGACCAGCTAAACTATGTTCCAAAGGTCAAGAATATTAAAAAAAACCACAAAAATTCATCTTTGCTGGGCGAGACGTTGGTTTTGAAATAACTTACTATGTCACAATTAAAGGAACTGGTGTCAGTCATACCAGATCCTGATGTAAAGGGGCAAAAAGAGTTAGACACTGTACTTTTTAAAAATCTTTGGAATGGTAAACAACACAAAATTAAAAGGAGCCATGTAATAACACTGCCTTTAAATTTAATACAACTGCCATGACTGTGTAATGGCATGCCTATTTTGGAAATAAAGGATTGGAATAAATAAATAAATAAATAGATAACTAGATAAATAAATAAATAAATTAATTAATTAATAAATAAACAAACAAACAAACAAACAAACATACAAACAAACAAATTAAAGACCAGTAGCTATTTTTCATGCACCATTACACATGGAACTTAGTAAACTTCAAGCAGATCTATTTCACAGTTGTATCGCTGAGTCATCAGAGTGTGCCTGTGGAACGGCCATCGAGGATGCTTCCATTATTTTTTTGAATGTCTTAGCTACAGAATTTGTCGAGACCAGCTGCAAAGTTCGGTCCTACATGTGGCACCTTTTACGATTCAAGCAGTTTTATACGGATAAAAAAAGTTGTAATTTTGACCAAAATCTTATTCTTTTTTAAGCTGTGCACAGGTACATCATTATGACAGCCAGCTTTGATACACATTTTATAGAGTTGTGACCCCCATTACAGCTTCACGGCATTTAGCAGTGTACAGGTATAACATACGAGGCCCCACTCCGTTTTTTTTCTGTCACTCTTTCTGGGTGTTGGTATCGTGCTTTCTTCAACTCGGGCGGCTTGCCGCTCTACCTGACCCGTCTTGTGGCGTTTCTCTTGCACTGAATTTGTCTTGAATCTTGTCAAGCGTCGTTTTGCTTCTCTTTTTTCGTGTTCAAGAGGGATTGATATAGAGCTCTGTTTCCCTATCGAGTTAATAAAAAATGTTTAAACCGATGCAAGACTCAAAGTTCCAAACATATACAGCAACACCAGGTGCAGAATTTTTAAGCAAGAAAAGGCAAAAAAAGAAACTGAATGCTTTTTTTGTCCAGACATTTTGAACTGAAAGCAATAATACAGGGTTCGCGTGGATCAATAAATGCCATTAAATGCTGTAGAATTTGTTTTCCATTTTCAGCTCTTTAACAGTCATTAAATCCTGATTCGCATCATTAAAAGTCAGTAATTACTTATTACAATCGGCCTATGGCAAGACTTGTGTCGAATGTTGGATTATTATGGTAATGTAAGCAGGAATATCATAAGAAGTAAACCCTATATTTATACGAATATGTGTGGGCAAATGTGTAAAAAAAAAAAAAAACTAGACCCATATCTTTTACATGGTTTGCGAAGCAGGCCAAGCCTATATTAATCACTCTCCATGGCACAGATGGTGGCGTATGCTTTCCTACCTGAATGTGTAAATACTGTATGTTCGCAAAGACCAGCTGCTTTGTACTTTGTCGCAGCATCTATCAAATGAAGAGATACGGTATTTTAAGTTAAGAGACGACAAATTAAGGTATGTATTAGACTTAATGGAGAGGACATATCCTCTTTTGTCGCCATCTTTGTCCCGAAACTCGGAATTTGGGCAACATTGTAAGTAATAACTTTCACACCCAGTCAGAATCCAGTGTCACAAATATATTTTAAAAGCTGAAACGAGAAGAATATTTGTGTAAGCTCAAAAAGAGTGTACATTGATGATCCTGAATCAGATGTGATCAGCAGAATTACGATAGCGCAGTGGACAATGTATGACAGTCTCAGACATTGCCCTTAATGCCACAGATATATTGCAGGTCGAATTCTTGCAGATACTCATAACAATACACTGTCACTAACTGTACTGAAATACCAACATAATTATTCGTATACCTTATTAGATTATTACTCTGTAATCAATAAAGACTAAAATTTCATTCGATACTTAACATTTTGTATACTTTTACGCTGCATGGTCATTGGAAAAGGTGCTGGATAGCATGTATCTTTCATTAAAGAATGCACCCCGAGACGCGAGGAAACATGTCGGTGAATAGTGCAACGAGAGATTCAGACTTAACTTTGAAGTTTTTTTGTAGTCACCGGCTTTAAAACGAGTTTGCTCTGAGACTACCGGCGGTTTGGAACAAAGACGTGAGCTACATTGTATGTTCAGACTGCGAATTACAAAAATGCCACATCCACACAACTTGCATTTGAGGATCTGTTGAATGCAACAAAACTGAAACTTATGAAGGTCCTGTTTCAGCTTTTTGTACTATCCATGAAAATCCACGTGTGACCCGTTATTAGCCAGATGAGCCTCTACGTCTTTGCTGACTGAAGCTGCAGACGCAGCTAATGGTACCATTTCTTTGCATTAACGTTAAGTGCTGTTACATCCTTACAACTCCATTGAGTGCCTAGCTGTAAGTGCATGGTACAACTCAATTGAGATATGAAAGCCTGCTGCGTGATTGTAACAATGTAATGAATAGTTTACGTATTCACTTCTCTAAATACCTGTATAAAAATATATTACAATCTTTTAAATATATAATTAACATTAATTGGAAATTCTGTCACTAGATTGCATGACTGAAGCAACTGTAGAGTTGGACAATTTAGGGGCTAAGGTTGTAATTTGAGAGAACAAAGGATGGCGAGATTAGACAGCGAGGCGAGCGGATGCGTTCCGTGGCGCTCTTCGAAAAACTGTGAAACAGAAATAACCATCGCTTGAGAGCAGGTTAAAACATGTGTTAAAGGATAGCTGGGGCACCCATACAATTGTAAGTTGTACTTTATGTAACATTTCTCTCTGTAAAAGGACATTTTTTTGACACTTTATGTAATTTCCGCATTTTCTTTGTATTACAGCAGCTATGTTGGAATTTATGAGTGGTAGTTATATGGAAGTTTAATTTGGTATGTTACAGATTGAACCCAACAAAGGTACGAACAACTTGGCGAACAACTTGAACAGATTATAACGAACAACCTATGTGAAAGATGATAAACTGGACAACGCATACGAAAATCTGCTAAACATCTTCTATATCTCCATCGTGCATACGCAACGAATTGTGTCAGCGTGTAATGAGATGAACGTTCGTGTACAATATGTTGGGAATGCGACTGGTAAAGAACAATAAAGCACTGAAGCTGTCAAACCACCAACTGTAGTCAAACTTGTTATATGCACAGCTGAGGTTCCATTAAACTTATTAAAGGAGACGGACATAGCCTGTGTTGCCCAGCCAGACCATGAAGTGGTTCCTTAGATGTTATTAGTAACACAATTAAAACATATTAAGTAAAAAATTCTGTTTCTTGAGGATTTGCTATGCACGCTTACCATTTTGCATCACATGGCACCAGTGTTTCATTGTACATATCATTTTCATTCAATTTTTATCTTCCTTAAATTCACTGTCGAAAAATGGTACCTGTGCGCTAATGTTTTATATCGTACAAACTCGACTTGAAATAAAGATTATTATTATTATTATTATTATTATTATTATTGTTGTTGTTGTTGTTGTTGTTGTTGCTATTATTATTATTATTATTATTATTATTATTATTATTATTATTATTATTATTATTATTATTATTATTATTATTATTATTATTATTATTATTATTATTATTATTATTATTATACAACCAGCAAGTTATCAAATAAAGAAATTTTTAATAAAGATTTACACCTTCAGCATAATGGCAGTGACTTTGACCTTGCAGGTGATGCAACTCTACGAGCAATATATCGTGGCATCTGCAGTTGAAGACTACTTTAAATCGCAGCCAAAGAAGTGTCTTCTACTTAATTTTTTTTAACAGATTTAGATGAAAAACAAAGAATACAGGCTTCTCTGTACATGGAAATGTAGTCTGTCCTGGCAGAACTCTTAAATATCAGGTACTACTATATATTGTAACAGTATAACGTAATAATTGAAACGCTTAATATATCAAAAGATTTGTGGAACAGTCAGGAGTAACTAGTGCTAAATACAGTTAATACTTCACCAAAGGGTGTATGCATGTAAATAAGTATATTTTGTTTGTCATTTTTTTGTGTGTGAAAACATACAACTTTATTCCTGCTGGATTAGGTGGTTTCAAAGAAAACAGGTGGCAGCCAGCGGAATGAGTGTGATGACAAGGAAGACCCTACCGACAGGAGGGACCGACTACCAGACCCTCTGACGCTCCTGACAGGATACAGTATGGTGTATATATGCACCCATGAAAATGCACAATAAACAGGTACTGTGAATGTGCAAAATATGATAGATGAATAGCTTGTAGACGTAGATGATGTGATCTGAGAAACACAGGAATACACAACAGAGACGACAAACATGAATGGTTCAAAGCATCTTATCCTGCGAAGACAAGATTCGGTAACTACTCTTACAGTCATATGAAGAAATGTGACAAATTGTGGGCGGTATGTAAGACTCTTCCATTCCATTCCCACAGCCAAGCAGCTGTAGAGAGGTTGTTCTCCAGCAACAAGGAGGTCATCCAGGACAACAAGCAATGAAGAACCCTTATGCCTTGCGCATTCTGTGCGATGTAATCAAGGAACAAATGGACTTTTGGAGACAAATTCCAAACTCAGCTGCATCAGTAAGGATGACATTAGGGTCATACATTTACGGAGAACAGAACCAAAAAGTGTTGAACAAACACTTGAAGAAAAAGAAGGGACACCTGAGGAAGAAGTTGAATGTCTGAGAGAGAATACTCAATGTTTTCAGTTTGTTTTTAAATTAAAAGGACTTTTTTAGCATTTAAAGTTTGTTTAATATTCAAAAATCAAATAAAAATTTGAAGTTTAGTTGTCTTACCAGTGCAATATGGACTTGAACAGCAACTATTGTAGGCAGGTGGTCCCCATACGCCTCATCAGTCAACCTATTGCATGTAGTCTATATGGTACAGATATGCAGTGTAAAATACCACAGAAGATAACATCGGTGCGTCATGAACGAATGATATTGTATTCAAGTGAAATATGTAAAGTACTTCTGCAAATAGTCATTCAAATGGATTCATAAAGAAAGGCGACGCATGAGGTTTCTAGATAGTATACCCCCTCAAATTCAAACGAAATAGCCGTTGCTTCCAGTTTGAGCATACAGGTTATATGTATCCATAGCTGCTAAACTGAATACCAGCTTGCAATTAAAATATAACCCCCAAAATAGGCCTGCGGCATTTGAGGCTAAAATATGAATTTGGTCTACCCGCCTGCCTTATAGCTACAACATAGCTTACCTGATGTAAAATTTTGTCTACTTTTAGAAAATGCCTGTTGTGGAGCTGTCAGGTGGTCCAGTTTTATGCTATGAGCAATAATAGATACCTATGTCTGAAAAGCAAAACCATCACCTTAATGAAATCGAATAGATTTCTTCAATATAGGTTTACTATTTGAAATTACAGAACCGTACCTTTTAGGCTCCTTGGGGCACCAAAACCATCTTACAAATAAAGCTGTGTCTGTAGATTAATGTCATGTGCATATATTTGTATTATACAAGTCTTTTTGGCACATGCAAAAAGACCAAAATCGCCATTTCCGATTTCAATATTGTTAATGTTCAGTTACTACAAATCACTTCGTTTTTCAAAATATTTTGTCTTTACTCACACAGAGTGGGCAACTGAGTATATAGAATAAGTATATATATATATAAGTGTCATCCCAGACATATTGTTTTCTCAAAAAACTTGGCATGGTAACGGAGCTAGTAAGGAAGTTGACTTATATGATTTGGAATAATCAACATGTTTAAAATTATGCAAATTAAAATCTTAAAGCTCCATATCTTTCAAACTATTGCAGATAAACACAAAATTTTAATGGGCACATCTAGGTTTGTGACACCTGCCAATATAATGGACAGTTGATAAATTTCAATTAATGTTAATAAGGGGCATTTAAAAATTTAAAAGTTGAATATCTCCAGAACTATTATAGATAGAGATTTAAAAGAAAAAAAGGTCAATGTAAGGGTTTGTGGCAAAGCCACATCCAATGAACCATGAACCAAAGTTACAGGATTTTTGATTTATGCAAATTAAGTGGATATGCACAGTTTTAAATGTTGAATAGCTTCAAAACTTTTATAGATAGAGATGCTATTCTAACTTCAATTTGGGGTTTGTGGTATAGCTGCATACAATGACCCATCATCCAAAGTTGTACAATTTTAATTTTTGCAAACAAGATGAATACAAGAAATTTAAATCTTGAATAACTTCAAAACTATTATACATAGAGGTGCCATTCCGACCTCAGCTTGTAGGTATGTGGCAAAGCCGCATCCCATGAACCATAAACCAAAGTTGTAGGCTTTTAATTTATGCAAATTAGGCAAATACACAAAATTAAAGTCTTTGAATAGCTATCAAAACTATCACAGATGGTAGTGTCATTCAAACTTTACCTTGTAAGTTTTGTGACGTGGCCACATCCAATGAACCAAGAACCAAAGAGTTATAGCATTCTAATTTATGCAAATTAGCATAATACACAAATTTTAGACTATGCTGAACAATGGCAAAGTGTAGCATTTCAGACCCTTCTCATTTTGAAGGTAGCCAGACAGATTTGCTGTGAAGCAAATCTGTTCCAATCATTTTTCTGTTTGCGACTTCTCTAAAATCACTGACTGAACTCTATTCAAAGGTGGTGGGTGCTACTTTGACTTGGGGTCCATCAAAGTCGCTAGGCGATGCTTCCTCCCGGCCCCGCATTTTTCACAAAAAAATCGTGATTATGAAAGAGAGTACACATTTCCATTGGTACAGTGATAGGCTGCTGTGAATACATGTATATGTAATGTTCCCAAACACAGTTTACTGTCTCCACTTCAGACTTGACGCTGCTGCAGATGTACCTTGGATAGATCTCCAGCAAGCTTTGTTCTATAGGACACGCGTCAGTGGCTTTTTATGTTTGGGTGCAAACCCAGACATTTTGTTTTTCAAGAATTATTTCTTTCCTTCCTTCCCTTCTTCCTTCTTTCCTTCCTCTTTTCTTTCCTTCTTTCTTTCTTTCCTTCTTTCTTCTTTACGACCAAATTTGTCTGGAGTTTTTATCGGACACTGTTATTCCGACAATCGCAAAACGTGCCATGGTGACTCACCTACAGGTGAAATTAAGCACCTGACTTGGAATAGTCATGGTATTTAAAATTATGCAAATTAGGGATAATTAAAATTTCAAAAGCTCCATATCTTCCAAATTACTGCAGACAGACACAAAGTTCTACCTATTACATGTAGGTTTTAGACATTTGCCAATGGGCAGTGACAAAAGTTCTAGAAGTGCAACTAAATATGGCAATTTTGAGACCTTTTTGCCATGTAAATTGTCTGAATATTTTCTTGAGGAAGGGGAAAAGGGAGGCACATTGTGTTGAATATAAAATGGTTTGTTACATTGACACAAAATAATTCAGACAAAATTGCGCTGATTAGGTGTGCATGCGATAAGGACGTTCTTTGGGAGCTCTGACAATTTTACCATCTTTTTGCTGGATATGATCGGTAATATATATGCTGATAAGTATGCGCTCAGTGTCCTGGATACCTTAAATTAGAGTTAAATGAAAAATATATTTGAAAAAGGCACAAAATTTGCAACAAATTCTTTAATTTTATTTTAAAAAAGACAAATTGCCTGTGAGCCTATTTCCCGCTGACAGTGTAATTAATTGGATAGAGTCATGTCCATACCTAGGACTTCAAGGGCAATTGGAATCATTGTTTTTCTCTGATAATAATGTTGCTTTAGGACAGGAGAAACTACAGGAAAATATGGAAAGTTTATAAAAACATCTACTGGTAGTATTATCACATGTCTCATTGCTCATCAGTTTGCTGATAATGCGGGTCTAATATCAACAAAAATCTGCTTTTGAATGTAGTTTGCAACACGGTTGATAATGTGTGTCCAATATCAACAAAAATCTGCTATTGAATAATTTTGACATTTGGAGGAACGTTGCTAGGTGACCATAAAACACTCCTACTTGACTCAATTTACATCAAATTTAGTGGAGAAAGAGTCTCTTTACATTTTAACAGCCCATTTGATGAAAAGTATTCCTAAAGTTTGAAGCTAGAAACAAGCTTCTGATGTTTGATTGCAAATTTATGTGATTTTTAGCAACATTCCGTTGCCATGGCAACCAACTTTTCACACTTACAATCTCAAACTGGTTTCTTAGGAAATGCCTGTATAGTAGATATGCTGATGTAAAGTTGTGAAGTGGTACCTTGCATTTTCATTACGTTATGGTTAAAAATGTGTTTATCCCGGGATTACTCAAAAAATGTCGTTACCATGGCAACAAATAAAAACATATGTTTCCCATTAAATCGGTGGTAGATTTTATCTAACCTTTAACTACGGGTACTTATCTTTCAATTAATACCAAATTTAGCTAAGTATTTTAGGACAGATTTTCTGGCAATATTATCACTTGTATGTATCATTTATCAGCAATGCGCAGCACTGGCCAATTTTCTGCTCATTTTGAGTAATGTAAACATTTGCAAGAACGTTGCTAGGCTACCCAAAACAGTGTTCCTTCAATCAACTGACCTCATTGTTAGTGCGGAAAGAATCTTTTTACATTTTAACATCAAATGTTATGAAAATTATTCCCCATATTTAAAACTATAAATAAGTTTCTAGTGTTTACATGCAAATTAAAGTGATTTTTACAAACATTCTGTTGCCATGGCAACCAACTGTTGACACTTACTATCTCAAACTGGTTTCTTATGAAACACCTGTATAGAAGGTATGTTGATGTAAAGTTGTGATGTGGTATCTTGTATGCGTATAAAGTTATGGTTAATAAGGTGATTCTCCCTTCACTTCTTGAAAACTTAATATCGTTGCCATGGTAACCAATATAAATTCAAATTGACCATGAAATTGATAGTACACCTTACCTAACTTTGAACTTCAGGTTCTTATCTTTTGATTGCTACCAAATCCAGCCGAGCCGGGTATTTTTCCGGTTGAACGAAAACTGAAAATAAGCCTTTTTTTTGAAAATTTAGCTGCTCTACTACATAGGTTTCTTAATTTGCATTTACCGTAAAACTGGACCACATGGCAGTTCCACAACAGGCATATTTAAAATCTACAGAAGATTTGCAAAAGAATGAGGTATGTTACAGCTATAAGGCAGACGGGTAGACCAAACTCCTTAAATAAGGCCCTTTTCTCAGATTTGCCGCAGGCCTAAAAGGCACATAGACAGCTAGAGAGAGACATAGAGAAACAGAGCGAGAGAGAGCGAGAGAGAGAGAGAGAGAGAGAGAGAGAGAGAGAGAGAGAGAGAGAGAGAGAGAGAGAGAGAGAGAGAGAGAGAGAGAGAGAGAGAGAGAGAGAGAGAGAGAGAGAGAGAGAGAGAGAGAGGGCCCGTGGTTTATGGGTATCATTCATTATTCTGAAATACAAAACTGTTTTATTGTTCTCCCTATTTGGCACAGGTCGTTTCTGCTCCATTTTGATGGGATTAAAAATCTTCGCAATGATTATCTTCCAATAAGAATTGTTTTAGCTAATTTGAAGACAGCTGCCGATAAATTATATTGATCATGTATCTTTTAAAAAATCAACCACAACCAACCTACCTGTAATAAAAAAAAGTTCCTTATCATACAAAGCGCCATATTAAAACGACAAAGCCCGGTAACTGCTGTGTACCAGATACAGTTTTTTTTATTCATAATCAGTATTCATAATAAACAAAGGTCGGCCAAGTAGGTTTGACTGGGTTGTATAATAAAAATGCAAACAGGAAAACAGAAAAACATCATGGTCCTTTCGCAGTAAATAATACATTAACATCATTACTGGATCTACATGAAAACCAAATAGTTTCTGAAATGCAGCAGATTAGCAGTAAACTTCGAATAGTTCAAACAATTCGCGAATATATTTTGATTTTCGATACTTCTGCGAATGGAAATGTAATATTGCACGGTGCTGGTCAGCAACACTCAAACAGAATTTTCAGTCGACTCTAAAGAGGGAAACTTAGAATGAAAATTGCAGAACAGATGGTAACCTAGGTAGGTCAACTCGCTCGAAGTTAAAGATCTGATATGAAATTCATTTGTCATTATTTTGAACTTGCAATGCTTATACAAAATGTAAGATGGATTTTTTTGATGACCAAAGAAACAATGATGAGATTTTGGTAGGCTTCCCTGGATCAAAACTATAGTGCTAAATCGTATACATCACGTTTCGTCTTCAATGAAAGAAGTCTAAATGATAATATTTCTATAGCTACGGGCATTTATGGGTTCTATGTTGTAAAGGATCCTCATATAAATATTGTTGTTCAATCTGTTGATTAGTGCATAATGAATATTTAAATATAATGTAAGGTGGTGAAGTGTATAGATAATCTAGACGATTGATGCAGTTCCACAAAAATAAGCAAACGTAAACACACACACACACACACACACACACACACACACACACAAACACACACACACATACAGACAGCGAAAATGAACAAGGTTTAAATGAAGTCTTTTACATACAATTGTCTTAAATTACATATGTACAAACAACAGAAATATGATGCGAAAACGAAATTAAAACAATTTGACATATCCTAAAATGTAAAGGCTGTTAACATTACATTGTGAGTTAAGAAGTATTTCATCATATACATGACTCGTTTCATCATTTTCATGGAAACTGTTACGCGCTTGCCAACATTACTCAAGGTTTAGTAAACAAGATGTTTGAAGTAATAGATATTAAAAAAAGAAGTACAAACTAAAGCATGGTTGCTCATCACAATTAACATTGGGTGGTTACGCTGGGGATGTACTTGTCCCCCGAATTACAATGAAAATAGCACTAATATGCATAAAATCTTTGACATTTAGCGCTGGTGCATGCAGGTATTTTGTTTTTAGAGTCAGCCGGCCGGTCAAATTCGACACTTGCTAGAGTGACATTATTTGTTGATAGCAAAATGTGCCGGCGGAGGCAGCCTCCAGAGATAAAAAAATAGGAATTTTCTGAACAGGTATATTAACTTTTTCTTATCATATCCATCCTCAGTGACTTTTTGCAAGCTGTTATTTATATCATTATAATGAAATAATAATTTGTCACAGGCTATTCTGACAGAAACTTTGGACAACAGCTGTCAGGGTAAGAGATTCCTATCCAAAAGCTTCCTTCGACGGAACGTCTGCAGTACCGAGGACAGGAAAGCTGTTGACTTGAATCAAATACCATGACTCCTGAAGGCTTAGTAGCTGATTCGCCAGGACAGGAAAGCTGTTTTCAAATTTTGATAAAGAAATGTTAATTTTGAGACAATTTTTAAAGAACACTAACATCGTAATCTGCCCCAAACTTGCATAAAATTAGGTTTAATATGTTTATTAATAAGCAGGAAAAGGTTTTTATTTTTTACCTTTTTTAAAAAAATGAAGCACCACATCTTCCTTCATTTTTTTTAACTTTCTCGGATGACACGTCATTTGGTAAAAAGTTCTATGTCAATTTTCCAGCTCCACGTCTTTATACATTATCTTGAAAAATGCCTAAAAATCGTTTGCAGTAATACAAACTTTAAGTAAGCGTTTTGTTCACATTTTAAATAAAACTTGTTTTTTCACTCAATAGTAAATTTTGTTCAGAGGATATTAATGTTGGAAACGTTTCTTGAATAACCATTTTCAAACTACCAATATTTTCAAAGTCACAGGTCAGATGTTTGTGCACAGGGGGGCCCATCAATTAATTCCATGCATTGAAGAGCCACAACATCTTGGTATATTTAGCCTTTCTGTACCCAATAAATTTGTATTTACCAGTGTACACTCTCCAGGGGTGCAAAATTTGTATTTAATGTTTTGCAGTCACGAGGTTTGTCCTGTTGTTGTGCCAGTGCAGCTCAATCATCCTTCATTTGCCCAGTTGTGCCAATAAGGTTCTGCCTTGCTTTATTCTCCCAGCTCTTGCCGCAAAAGGAGGTATTCATATTAAACTATATTAACTACAGACCTGCTCTGTTTCTCCCAGTTATTAGGCAATGGACTTTGCCTCCACCATGATCAGGGTAATTTTACAAGATATGTTAGTTAACCACCAAGAACTAACATTTTTTGCAACAAACAAATTAAATTTTCTAAATGTGCTTAGTATCTTGTATTTTTACAACTTAGGGAATGACTTGTAAACTTTTTGCTGTCTCATATTGCTCCTTTTATCATGGCAGCTCATTTGGCCTGCTTAACACATTAATGTGCCCTCCGTCCTGTCAAGTTCCTTGCTGCAATCTAAATGGCAGCACAGGATACCAGTTTATATGCACACCTTCTACAGGATTTGACTGCTAAATTGCCTAGCTGTTGTGACGTTAGGACTTTGGTCACAGCATCAATCGGCCTAGCTGTTGTGGCAATCGGGTTCAAATGCCAAACAAAGTCGCCCAGCTGTTGTGCAAAAAGGGTTCAGCCTTGCTTGTTCGCCCAGTAGTTGTATCAGTAGGATCTGACCGTGCTACTTTGCTCAAACGTTGTGTCTATAGGATTTAGTCACAGCTAGCATCTATCGGGCCAGCTCTGGTGCTAAAAGGGTTTGGCACCCATGCATATTCGCCAAGTTGTTGCCAGTCCTATATATCTGTATATATATATATATATATATATATATATATATATATATATATATATATATATATAT
The DNA here is from genome assembly GCA_964020975.1 of Hermodice carunculata. Lineage (NCBI taxonomy): Eukaryota > Metazoa > Annelida > Polychaeta > Eunicida > Amphinomidae > Hermodice > Hermodice carunculata. Next base: position 48,851,956 of record OZ026630.1, on the reverse strand, counting down.
ATATATACATACATACATATATATATATATATATAATTATATATATATATATATATATATATATATATATATATATATATATATATATATATGTATACATATATATATAATTATATATATATATGATAAAGTTTGTTTACCACTTATTTTTTTTAAAGCTGTGTAGAAAATTAACGCTAAATGAAAATGACAGCCTTTCTGACAATATGTTTAGAAAACATATACTTTATTTTAGTGTTTGTAATCTGCCCACTTTACATATGGAATTGCTACATCTATGGTACAACAATTTCTACGACCGATATGAATAAACCTGATTCATCAATCTACGGTGCAGAACCTTACAAAGTCCCTTTATAAGGTCCACATATGCTATATTTATGGATTCAACATTGTAAATTATTTCTGCCCTTTTGCCTCGCGTGTAGGGGATGTGAGGCGGTTGCCCTGCCGATTCTGTATTTGGAGAATTCAAAGAAGGGGTCTGTACAGCATTGTATAAGTGAATGTGCTGATTTGGTCTGGGACAATACAGTCACAACATTCTACCCACTGCCTAAATTCCTAAAATTATGTATTACAGTCACTTAATGGAGCCTTTCAAGCCATGGACATATGTCAAACCGACAGAGAGCACCTAATACATCTGATACGCCCGCTGGTTTCCCGATTGTGATGCATTTGGTGACCTGTTGATATCTCCCTAAGGTTTAAAGTCGCAATAGTTTTGATGGTATCGGCTGGGAGAAAAGATGTAGAAAATGTTGAATATTTTGCAATCCGTAAAAAACTTTTTCTATTAGCCTGTTGGGACGTTGAAAAACACACCTTCAATTATCTGATTGAAGTTTTTAAAAATGTGACTGCCTACACGTGATGTATGCAACAATCCGCTGGCCGACCTCTATCTTTTTCAGTCTTTTTGTGGGAACTGTTGAAATGATAAACATAACACTGATATAGTTCAGAAAAGCAATGACCGTATTGATAAATTTTAACCGACCAGTGAGAGCAAAGCTATTTAATAGTTACCAAAATATCAACATTCATCTTCCAATTCCAATGTGAAGAGCAACAGACTTGAAGTTGATATATGACAAAATCAGATGCACACTCCGTTGAAACAGCCACAAGTACCCATTATATGTCACATTGGAGATAAAAAGCACTTCTACACTGTGGGATTTTTTATTATGGCAGACTCACAAGCCAAAACAGGCTTTTTGATAACCATATTCAAATGTAAATATGAAAACACTTGCAAAGTTAAGCTAGCGTTAAATGAAGGCCACCTTCCATTGCATCCACAACTGAAATTAATCGTTCCCTATCACTTTCACCGCAGAGGGAAAACATCGAAAACAGTGAAGCTGGTGGCGACCTCTTTCTATAGATTTGTGTGCAGCAATAAAATATGTCTAGTTTAATACATAATTGAAGCCGCTATACTGTTTTGATGCTAAAATACGGGAGTTTTTATGATAATCAATTTGAGGCAACGTGTACAACTGGTATAGAAACAAGCACTCATCTCGGTTAATACAGAGATCTGTGAATATAATGATATCTGCGTTCATGAAGAAGACCGGGGAAACCAGGAAACTCATTTAAAAAAAATGAAAGTACTCACAATAAGCGCTTTTGATTTTATGACACAAACATCAAACTAAAACCCGCCCTCTCTCTCTCCTCCGAATATTTAAACACTGCTCTTTACATGTAAATCAGTCTTTACCAGGTTTTGTTTAAGTCGGTGAAAACAAAGAAATCCTCCACTTTTTATAGAAAGTGTTGCCACCTGTAGGCCTTTTCAAAGACTAAAATGCTGTCTGGAAAGAAATTGTTTTCCGTAAATCCCCACCCCCTAAAAAAAGACAGAAGTTGGTGTTACCATTCGACGTTTATGGTTTTTAAAGGGCCACCTGATGTTATTGGTGCCTTTCTTATTGCAACTGTTTCTTAGAAATCAGCAAAATCTAAAGAAATTCAATTTACCTTATTTTAATCCTCGGTTGAACCTCCCACAATATTTTAATATATGCGCTTTCAGAGGAATTAACAAGTGTGTAAGGTCAAACGTGCTGTATAGATAATTATGTCACAAATATTTATAAAATCGGCTTTGGCGTGACGTACTTTTCGTATGACTTTTGTGACATATCTTGTGCGTTTGTCCAGCTTATTGGTCAATTAGCGTACACATAGTTTCTCGGCCTGGCAGCAATTGCATCCCATGCACACACAGTCCATTTTATAGAGTAATGTCATCCTTAGGCACACACAGGAACGGAGGGATACACCAAGCCGTGTAGTATCATATGAATGCTACGATAGCATCCTTTTTTAAACATGTTGTCAATTTGCTAACAATTACATACCACATAAATATTGTGGTCAAGTGAGGTCCTAATTCCAAGCTAAGGCCCACATTAGTATCAGGTCTCGGTTTTTAGTTCTTATAATGAATACTGTTGTTTTCTCACCCTGTTGGAATGTATAAACTTGACTATATCATTATTTTGGACATGTGACGAGAAAAATAGCAAAACGGCTTGGATATACCCCAGATGACTACTAGTATGTCCCACAGACAATCAACATGATAGTTATATCTTGACGGTTGTTCTAAATGTAACATTGTATGGAAATTTGATATTAGCACTTTAAATAAACTGTAAACGTATGTTTTTTGTGATTATGCTTTATTGTTGTATCAGTATTTAAAATCAATAAAATCAAATGCCTCTTTCACGTTGGTCAACGACATTGCTGGCAAACAACTAAAAGTTGCAACTTTCTTTGTTTGTTTTTTTGCACATTTACGGAGATAATGCCATAGAATTCGATTTCTACATTATACGTCATAGCCCAGTTACATGTAAAGGCAGAAACTAAATATTATGAGTATAGAAAACTCAAACAGCGGGAAATTCCCGAGGAAGCAAGCGCTGCATGATTTTCTTCACTGCAGATGCATAATGTATTTATGATCACATCTTGCACGTAGAAGCTAGGGCATAAAGAATAGTTCAATATAATATTTCTTCTTTTTGCCCTAGTTTTCTTTCGTATACCGTCAAATAAGGCAGTAGAAACAATCTAAAACTTGATTCATAGCAGACCTCCTTATAACAGGAAAACTTCTTCAGGCTCTGAACTTGTGACCGGTAATATGAAACGGAACATTAGCACATCTGTACTGTCGTCTCATGACATAATATTATAAGTTGTGAATATATTAATAAATCGACAAGCTATGGTTTGTACATGTATTTGTCCCATGTTTTATGGTGTAATAAATACACAGAAAAGGGATTTCAAACCGTGTTTTATTCATGTTGACGGCTATATCGTTACCCTAACAATACATGGCTAATTTGCATATGAACAATGTGATACGATGAAGCAGATCACATAGTCGTATTACATTGGTGTTTGTAGGGAGTGCAAGCACAAAGATGGGATAAATATCAGTACATGTTTCGATGTTTTTAATATGCAATGGACCTTTATGCAGCAGCTTATAAATTTAGTTTGACCCACGGAAGGTCCCAAATCCTTTCAGGATTTAATGGTACAACTATTAGTTTATAGGCGCAGTGGTCCTATGGAGTATTTTCAAAAAGGTTATAAGTATCACCAATTTTGTTCAACATCTTCTTAAAACAAGCTTTAAAACGGTTTATTTACATAAATATGTAATTCTATGCGGTATAAGAATGAAAATGAAGGATACTTGCATTATCGTTTTTTGTTGTTGTTGTGATGATTACAGAAAATGTACATGTTTTGGGGGCTTGGTCGATGGACATTTGTCATTTGCATATTTGACACATTTCCTCAACTGGGATTTCTTGTCATTTTTAATACTTTACCAAGGATGCGTCACACTGTTTAAAACCCCAGAACAGTTAACAATTATGTGATCCGGGTTGGATTCCTTTTAGCTCTGAACTGACTAGACCAACACAAAATTGCGACTGCCGTTGTCTAGTGATATGTCTCGCATTAATTAATAACCCGCTACAGTGTGCTACGATCGCATGGAATGCAACTAGTTGTGTATTCCATATTTGCAACTTACATGTGTTGCCCTCGTCAGGAAAGTCAAATAAATATGGAAGGGATACCCGATCTTGTACTTCCATAAATAAGGTCATGTCCATCAATATCAACATACCGTAGAAAACGATGCCATTAATAGTGTCGTTTTCAAATTCCAAATGTCGTATGTATTCTTGTGGGAATTAAGCGTGAATTCCTTGCGTAAATTATGAAAAGATGAGAAGTAGATCTATTTTAGTTTGGCACTGGCACTCATTGTTACAATATAAAATTTAATTTGTGTACAAAGTAATGACAACTCAGGAAAAATATGGACCGAAAGATGGACAGTGAGGCACAACCACAGCAAACAGTTTATTTTACGGGTATTAAACGTATCTTTTAAATTTGCAGTTGATAGCTTCATTTATAAGATTTACTTACTTTGCTTCAGTGAACGATGATCAACGAAAAACGCATTCGTTCGTCAATTTTTGTTTTTTCCCGTACATGCCTCGGATATAATTTATCAATTCCATTTTCAGGGACTCATCCATGCAATCTCGTAGATAAGTATGGGTAAGATGATTTGGGATTCAACAAAGCTTCAGTTAAACACAAATGTGGCTCAGACCTGGGTGTCGACAAGTTACACCTAGTAATTTAGGGTTATGTTAATAAGATAATACGTTACATACGGAACATGTGTGATGCCAAGAGTATTTGCTGCTGAAGCCAAGAAGATGGATACGCATAATGACGGCTTTGCCCGATTTTTGCATCGCAATCATTTAAGCCCAGAAGCTATTACCGTAGGCATTGCGCCTTCGACATATGTAATATTGACATTATTATACAATCTTGACATAAATACTGCTCCCCCCCCCACACACAAAAACATGATCGCAACGACATTTCTTGTTCCACAAAACACAACTGAATCGGGCCGTCGTCTTGTTTTCGCAACCTCCCCAAACACCCCAACACACGCTCTTCTATAGTGAACTGACGGGTTCTCAGTGTCCCAGTAAGGTAAGGGCAGACTACATTGTAATTAAGCAAACAGGAATCGAAACAATTATTTGCAACACAGATATGACTTTTTAAAGCCCTGGGTTGGTTCCTTTTTCTTTGTGTCTTTTATATCATTCATTTCAGTAATGGGGGCACAACATATGGGATTTATCACTCAAAGTCTTCACACCTGACAACATGCATACATTTTATATAACACGAATATAAAATCTAAACAAGATATATATAAACGCACAAACAAACGGAAACACTTCAGCCGCCCCATACAAAAGACAACACAGTTACTGATTTCTCGATAAGAAGTATATTTTGACTGCGCTAAACAATATAGATTCATCATTCAGGTCCTGCGCTGTCTGAAGGTTGTTCAAACAGCGTGAGGTCTTAAAAAGGATTCACTGTCCAAAGCTAGTAACGCCCAAATATGGGACAATCATGCTTACTGAAGACCGAATAGTTTTAAGTAATAGTTTACAAGTAAATACTTTAAATCAACATAAAATATTTGATGTTATTTCTTAAAAGAGATAAATGCTCATATTACCATGAAGTTCCCTCCGCATGATTTAAAGACTTGCATCGTAAAACCTTGACAATAAACAGTAACTCGAAACATATAACCGTATCAATATTATCTGGCTCACATAGTCACGCATAAAACTACCCTTGGCCTTTGCTCTGTATCATCCTCTTCGGTACAAGTTTCAATTAATTTCTTACGGAAACATTCCACGCAGTAGAACATAGACATCTCAAATTATCTGTATAAGTTTCAACGCACAAGATGAATTCTTCATGATAAGTGGACACATCGGCAACTGCCTTGTTCGTTTTCAACGTCAAAATTGAATCTCAAGATAAAATGCCAACACGTACCTGGTTGCATCTAAGCCACATTTTAATCCCATCGCCCGCAGGATAAAGGATATTTTTTCAATCTTCCTCCAACTACTTATATATGAAGGTAAAAGATTGTAAAAACCTCTTTGAAAAGTTCTGGTGCCTGATATTTAGTACTTTTAATTCAGTGTGCACAAAGCCACCATAATGGAAAGCATAATATCATGGTGAAATTGTGGTTGATCTACTCGTTTGTCACCCTGGGTTGGTCCACATGTCTGATAAGGTTTTTCATATGTTGACCTACAAAGAGCATATTTATGTTTTTTCCCCAGGTGAACCATTAATGTGACAACAATCTCATACCATGGTGTAATTATGGTGTTGTAATCCCTTCTCTATGGTATTATGGCTTACTACCTTAAAACACTCTTTTATAACAATCATACTGACTGAGCATTTCCTTAATCGACACTTGTATAGGTAACTGTTTATAATGTCTCGCATGAGGGTGGCTTATGGGTGAAGTTAATCTACACCGCAACTGTATAGGTAACTGTTTATAATGTCTCGCATGAGGGTGGCTTATGGGTGAAGTTAATCTACACCGCAACCAGTATTACTACATTATATTTTATCTGTGTCTTGGATATGTGCTCAAATATAGTAACATTCTGGCGAAGAGCACAAGCATTATACAGGCATAATGTACGTCAGAGGTTAGTCGGTCGATCATTTGAGCAGCCGTGACTGATGAAGTATTTTACTGTTGTTGTCATACGGAGAACATCACACAAAATTTTGGTGCGTGAACCTAAAGCTATTGTATATAAGTAGTTCTTGGAATACAAAATAGATTCTAATTCAACATTTCTTAATACAACGCTGCCTTATCTTAGAAATTTATAAAATTCGAATACTTATATTGTCTTCTCTCGTTTCATGTTTCCCTTCAAGACGCATGAGCACAATGTCTTTTTATTTGCTATCTATGACATTATGTCAGATATATTTTTCATCTTTTTTTTTACTGTGTGGCATTTATTTGCATGTCCCATCTTTACAGAAACATGCAAAATGAATCTCGCTATGTTTACTGTTCTCACATTGCTTTTTATGTACAGTCGCCCAACGCAGTCTAACTTTATACTCTTGCTTGGGCTAAGCAAGACTATTTACATTTTTCATTTTCAACTCACGTATGCACTTTTTGGCTTTGAATCGATGTCTTCACAGATTGGAACTGCACATTTTTGTTTACTATTCTTTTTTATATTACCAGTAGATGTTTCCTTTGGAAAACATAAAAAGTCAACCGCCATGGGTAGTTCATGTTTTTCTACCCCTGCCAAATGGAGTCTGTCAAAACTCTTGTCAAGAAGCGGCATTGGTTAATGCCTAAGCGAAAGTCAAAGTTGGCGCTGCGTAGTGCATGTGGACTATTTGTGCTCTCGCAGACCACTGGTTTTCATGTTTATATGCTTAATAACTACAATAGTAATCAGGAAGGACGTTGATCGATGCTTGAACTTCGTCTGTTAACACTGGTCAAACCTATTACGCAAACCAAAAGTCGGAGATTGCATAGAAATGATTTCAACTTTTACTCGAATCTTGGGTGCTCACTATTGACTACAATGTATCCTTTTATGAGTTGTGGCATAGCATTTGTTTTTTTGTGATATTTTTTAAAATTTTATCTGGAGACGTACATCCAAACTCTGGTGCTCATCATCAGAATATTTTAAATAATCTACACTTAAATGTCAATAGTTACGTAGCCAATAATAAGCTTGATGAACTCGACTCTGTTTTTTTACATAACAAAATAGATGTAGTCTGGGTGAACGAAACAAAACGTAACAACTCTGTTTCAAATATCGACATAGAAATCATTGGGGTTCAGTCGCCTTTCAAATGTGATCGAAACAGATTTTTAGTGGCGGAGTGGCAATTTACTTATCTGATTTATCAATATGTAAACAAAAAAACGAGTTTTATGTACCAAACGTGGAATTCTTGGATGCGAAAACTACATTAAATAAAGATAACTTTCCTATTGCGGCATTTTACTGACCACCAGGTCAGGACTTGGAAATGAGAATTGATTTTCTTGAGCATTTTCATGACATAGTGGCTGAATGACTTCTGAAGCGCCACATGCAGTCTTAATTACAGGTGATCTCAATTTACGTCGTATCAACTGGATTGTTGATAAAGTCTACTTTTGAGTATGAATTTTTCGAATACCACTCACCAACTTAATCTAAAACAATTAGTAACTGAACTCACTCGTGGTCAGTTATTGCTAGATTTCTTTATTTTATATTAAAGACTCTGTTGACAGCAGGGTCAGAAATGTTTCACCTATCGCCAAGTGCGACCATGAGTGCATTTTCGTATCCAGAAGTGTTCAACTTAATAAAAGTATAACATTAAGAAGGTGATTTGGAACTATTCTCAAGTTTATCACAAAAAAGCTTGTGACTCATTATTAGCTGTCCATGCGACGCTATGTTCATTGATGGACATATTAATGAAATTTGCAAGAGTTTTACATCTTTTCAAATGACATAGCGTCCGATTGCATTCCTCATAAGGGAGTAACTGTCAGACCACGTGACAAGCCCTTTATGACTAGAGGCTTGCGGCACGACATGAGAGTAAGATATAGAGCATACAAAAAGGAAAAAAAATCTGGAGAAGACTATTGGAATTATTATCATCGCTTAGGAAACGATGTAGTGGCAATGATAAGAAAAATCCAAAACAAGACTATTTTAATAAAGTTTATCAAATTTTAACCAACAAAATGACAGAAACTAAAAATACTGGCAAATTCTAAAAGATGTGGTTGGAGTAAAAAACAAGACCACTCCTTTCATTCTAGAAAATGGAGTTATACTTTGAAACTCTGTTGACAAAGCCAATGCGTTAACCACTTATTTTTCATCTCAATGTGTAGTTGACAATCTCTGTCGAGTTACTTGACCTAGCCGTGAAAACCTACCAATATATTAGATATATTTCGATTATTGCCCAAGAGGAAAAGCCAGCATATGAATATTTTGCAGATGAGCCTGTAGAAAGAGTCCATGAACATAAACATCTCGACGTCATTTGGACCAAAATCAGTCTTGGGACAGTCACATAAATTACATTAGTAATAAAGCTTTCGCTCGTCTGGATATCATTAGATATCTGTCTCCTTTTCTTGAATGTAATACCCTGGCGACATCTTAAAATCATTCGTTCGGCCCATTCTTGAGTATGCCGCACCGGTCTCTAGTGATATGGGCCACGTAGATTGAACATTTTATTAATCCGGCTAAAGGACTGGTAAGACACCAAAAACCTTTGCATGGCCGATTTTGAGATTTTAACGGTTTTTACAAGATGAATGTCATTTCTATTAGTTGTCAAAATTTCAAGCTTTTAACTATAGTACAAATATGAGGAAATCGCCAAAAACCACACAAGCATGTGGACATCCGAACGTCCATGTGTCATTATTTTGGTTTTCAGCCGCCAAACGGAACAATGCCACCCGTCAATCATACTTAACAGCCTGTCACGTGGCTGCAGGTAGCAACGGCCCATGACAAAAGGAGAGTGGTATCAGGGCGGCAATGCGAAACAAGGCGACATGCCGAAAGTATGTTTGTGGGCAGGGAAAATATGCAAACATGCTAACATATCATAGCCTTAGTGGTTTACTTTATAGTTATCTTGCTTGTTTTGTGTTCTAACGAAGGGAGATTTTAAATGTTCAAGAGGAGCGGCAGTCGTCTAACGATTTCCCTTCAAAGGTCGTGCCGCGATGGATTACCCCAGTGGTCCTGCACACCAAAGACAGGCGGGGAAAAAAACTGACACCCTAATCAACGATACCCACATACATGATAATATTTTATCGAAACCCAGGGATGAGGAAATAAAAGTACAAATAAACACATCGAAATAAGCATAAACGTGAACAGCAGAGAAAATACACAAAATAACGTTACAAAATTCAGGTTGAAAAGAGAAATGAAACTCATTGACAAAATAACTACAAAATAATGACAAGTTAATTAAGTAAAGTGTACAGACAAGTCTAACAAGCTAACTACATAAAGTATACAGATAGGAGTAAATACAATAAAATACTATCCCTAAAAACGGGATGAAGAGGTAGGGCGCGGAAGACCAAACCCGCATCCGTGCACAGACCACGAGCGGCCGTAGGACGCCCACCGAAGCAAGACAACACAACTTTCGTTGCCAGGCTTGAGGTCACGGGGCCCGAAGGGCCGCCTCCGTGACGTCACGCTTTGAAACCAGACAGTCGTTGTCGCCGTTTGACAGATCGCTGAATAATGCTTTCTGTACTTCAAAGGCTTTTTTATTCATGTGATTGGCCAAAAATTGATTGACAACCTCCCCAAATGTTAAGGGACGATGTTTGCTACGTTTTGTACAAATATCAGCACAACTTGACCAAATGGTATTGTTTCAGAGGCAAATGATCAACATCAAAGGCCTTTGAAGCTTGTTTTCTCAGAAAGGATAATAGGTCGAGAACCCTACCTAAGAATGGTTATTCCAAGAAAACGGCTGGGCGAAATTTAATCCGGTTAACGGCTTTTGATTCTGTAATGTCTGAACTGCAAAAATGATTCAGCGATTTTCAAAATTTTGGTTCGTTCTATTTCTATGAAATGAAGAAAATGAACATCCTGAAAATCAAAGGGAAAATTGAAACGTCAAAATTTGAGGATGGATAACAGAAAAACGAAGCCAAATTTAAAAAATTGTAGGATCGCTTTTGGTTGCCAATATGTCAGGATTAAGATGCAAGTGTAATTATGATTTTATCACAAATAATTAGTGACTTATATCGACATTTATGGAGTGGATGCTTTGCGGTCAACTTTCAATAGTTTATTCAACAATTAACATCGCAGACACCCAAATACAGGCCATATAAATTCTTTGGAGTATGACGATTACACACATATATGATATGTTATGCTAACACAAATAGAGTTGTAGCTAGGATTGACTAAAGCGGGATTTATTTTTGGTGTCTTACCTGTCCTTAAAGGGGAATTTAGTGTTCTAAACGCCCATATGTTTTGTCATAATGTTTGTAACTCCCAAACTTGTGATTGTGGCCTTTCGGACTGAAACAGAGACTCATTTTATGCTGCAGTGTCCACTTTTTGTGGAACATAGACAAATTCTCTTGACAGGGGCTAGTGAAATTCTTAGAATAAATAATACTGGTGTTTTACTTGGCAACTTGATTCAGTCTGAAAATGTTAATTATTGTACGGTACTCCATCTGGTTCGTATGCTACCAATTGTTCTATAATAGACATAACAGGGAAATACATCGTTCGCACTTTCAGGTTTCAACACTTTCTAAGGGGAGACGATACTGAGTGGTTAGCCATAGGAGCAGTATCATGTTTTTGTACTGTAATTCTACTTTGTTCGCCATTATCTTGTGGTCCGACATACGTATATGTATATGTTTATACAACAACTGTTAATGTTGATTTATGTATTAATTCTATATTCAAACTAATTCTTTCCCTAACTACTGATAATGTGTTTTTTTAATTATATATTTTTTTCAATTGCACTAAAAAGGGTTGCAAATGTACACTGTTTTTGTATTTACACGAGGACAGGAATTTGAATTAGCAAGATGCTGCTTTCCCATCCTCAGTTAAGAAATAACATATTAACAAACAAGCCACCCCACGACGTTCAGTACGTACAGCCCCCATGAGCCTGGGTCCATAATTTAAAATTTGATAGCCACCTTTAGTACCTCAATATTTGCGGTCTTTGTAGTAGTGAAGATGGATAGTGAATCTTTTGAAGTTCTCTGTTTGAAGTTCTCTGTTTGAAGTTCTCCGGTAGTATATAGCAATTACTCCAATGCAATACTAAATATTGCCCCTTATCGTGCGCTTTATAAAATAAAATAAGTATACATTGTATATGACGTGTTTCTGGCTAATAATCATCCACCAAATGATACTGATTCATCTTTGTGTGATACTGTTTCATTGACGCACTCAAACGTCCTGTTGTAGATATGTGTTCAAGATCGAGAACTAATATTGTACATATTCTTTTTTTGCCAAATTGACATTAATTCGTAATATGATCGTGCACGTGTCGTGTGTGTTAAGTGTCCCTGTGTTGTGCATTGACGAACTGAAGCTGCTCGCCTTGTAGATTGTTGTTTATCGATACTGTCTTGTGAAACCCCATACCCATGCAAGAGATTCAGTGTAGTGTGTAGTTTTATTGAAAAACTAAGATTTGATACAATAAAATTTAGAAGGCAGATTAAGCATTCTGGAAGACAGAATAGAAAGATCAGGAATTTTGCCAGTGATCATACTCAGGTCCCATGCCGTTTTGTCAAACTGATGAGTAAAGATAGCAAACGTGATTGGAAGTTGCAAAAAGATAAAGCGAGCACAACAGAAACCAGGAAGTCTGAAATAGCAGGATCGTATAGCCGTAGCTGGTGGGTGTCGCTGTACATTTTGCGCCATCTGATGTTTGTAACCTTATTGCTTTTGTCGCTTAACAGTTCCAGGAATAAACCCAGCATGCAGATAACGGGGTGTTTGGACCGCACACGGAACACAATGTCCGGTTATTAATTATAATACTATAATTGGTGAGAGTTCATAGTCAAGCAGAAACAACACCGACGAGTAGAGTCACTACACTTGCATGATATGTTAATTTAGAAAGAAGTAAATTGTACCTACTGTTGCGCCCGCTGGACATGTAACCCAGCATATGCAATTTTGCTGTTGTTGTTGTTGTCTTTCGTTACCTTTCCTACCCTATTAAATATAATGAGGTCCGCCGACGGGGAAGTTTCAATGAGGAATTACACTTTATTGAATTCAACATAGGTACTTCAACCTCACAAGGAGAAGATCATTGGCTTCAAAACACATATTGTTTGCCAAATAATCGTATATCAAATTCTGTGTTGCTCATTCAATCAAGTTTTGTATATGATTTTCCGGAAAGAACTCAGCCTGCAATCTGTGGAGTCAAGATTGTTTGCAACTTCAAGGGGGATTTTCGACGCTGGAATCAATACAGAACACACACACATACGCACACATGACACATGTATGTATGTACGGACATACGTACATATGAAGGTAAATGTACATTAAGAGAGCAGAAAAGACACAAGTAGAGCATACTGATTGATGAATTTGATATTATGGGAATGAACTTATTTTTGATGACAGGTTTTACAAGACACCACTTCAATTATCATAAAAATGGTTCATGAATTAGACTTCACCAGTGTATAAGTATAAATACCCACTAGAGTTGAATTAATTATTTTGCATTGCTGACAGGCTAATGAATATTCAAACCTAACCAGCCACGTGGTGCTCTGCCAGAGAGCATCTCAGCTTGGATTCTGAGCAAAGCGCACCTTACGCTAAGCAGAATCCGTACTCGGACCCTCTACAGGGGAATTTATTTTGAGAATGCCGCGTCTTTGCAAGACTTGTGGGACGAAACATCAGGGCCCAACGGGAAAAGGCTGCCGGCAACAAGTGAGTGTTACCGAGACAGCATGCCGGAGCCGGACATTACATGACAAACAGTTGTAAATGAACTAAAAAAAAAAGTAAACCAAAGATTGAAAAAACTAAAAAACGAAGAGAACACTCCATCATTGGATAGTAACACACCTAACCTAGCCACACAAGTTAGAGCAATATGGCTCACTTGCATCAACCATGCAGTCTTGTTCCTCTGGGAAAATAAGGCAAGAAGGCTAAAGGAAAATCATAGAACAGTCTTCGAGGCCCAGTCTATTGCATTCAATATCAAACTGGCGAATGCAAACGTGATCACTCGTCCCCTGGGGACAATGTGCGTTACGTATGTGCTCTCTGTTTAAAAGCAGACGGGGTGCTTATTCGCACACGTGGAAGCAGAATGTAGGACAAAAACTACAGCAAAAAATGAGGGATTTCAGAACCTCTTCATCTCATGTTAAACCTGTGCCTACGAACTGACCATTATTTGGTATATTTTGTAAAGTAGCATAGAATAGTTTCATTAAAGTGTTTTTCGCCAAAGATGGTCGTTTCCTAGCCATTTAACTGTCAACAGACAGTTATGCATTCTTAGGAGTATCAGTTATGCTGGCTTCAATCAATAATATCAATTGCACAAGGTGCAGGAATTCGTGTTAAAATGTTCATATATTTGCACGTTTATCTGAAACTTGTAACACGTACAGTCTCCAACGTTCAAATCAATACTCATAAAGCACCTGTAAACTGAACTACGGCAGGCAGTTCTTTCTTCTATTTACCGCTTCCAATCTATATTTCTACTCTCAGCAGGCAAAACAACACTAGCTACAAGTAGAATGTATCTCTTTGTTTGACTCATTCGATGGTAATGCAGCATATCGATGTGACTGCCTGGGCAGATCGTGCATGCTTTCTCAGCTATTGTAATTTTTGATGAAATGAGCACATTACAGTGTATGCCTAAATAAAGGTCTGGTCTGAGGGTCATGCAACAAAGCTTTTTGTGCTTCAGAACTCCCTGGTGTTTAATTGAACGTACTCCTTTTACCACCACCACCATCACCACCACCACCATCACCACCACCACCACCACCACCACCACCACCACCATCATCATCATCATCATCATCATCATCATCATCATCATCATCATCATCATCATCATCATCATCATCATCATCATCATCATCATCATCAATTCATTACTACTTAATATAAAGAGAAACTTATGAAACCCAAAGCTGTGAGTCCAAGTACCGTCTGAACACTGTCAAGTCCAATAATCAAACAGCAAAATCATATTCCATGCCACTCCCTGAAAAGCTGTAGAGGTTTAAATCATTACATGGATTGACAGGAACAAATCATGTTCATAATCTTTGAAATTTAGAAAAAACAGTTTAGGCTTTATCAGCCCGTATATAAAATTGGTTCTTCAGGAACAGGCTCATGGACGCAAGCCCTGCTGTCTTAACATCACGCCTGCGACTCTATCCTGGACTTACCAGGGAGTCCCTTCTGTGATGAACACGGCACAATATTCCAAAGAGGCATAAAGAAGAACTTTAATTGCTCAAACTATAATCAAATAAGGCGACCATGAAGGATCACAGCCACTGCGTGTACATGGGCAAGAACGCTGAACATTGCATGTAATTCAGTAAGGCGGCAGCAGGCAAGTCACTCGCGGGACCTCGCCAGTAGACAGCTTTCGTATCGCTTGGAAAACAGCCATGATTTCTTACGAGAATCCCAGGCATAAACCATAGTATACTGTTGTCATTTATGGGGGGGGGGGGTGGTTATATATAGTCGAGGATTTAACACTTGATGTTGAGTTGCACAAAGCGATTAATGCTTTTTGTCCTGTGAAAAAAATCATAAGTAATGGTAAAAGTGTAGTTAAACGTATGGCCTTTTTGCTCATGACGGGAGTCTGCGCCAACTGCAATTCCCTTGATGCACAAAAGGAGATGGCAACCTCTGAATCTATGCCATAGCCTATAGATAAATCCTTTATTGCCACTTAATACGGACGGCCTGCCTGCTCGGTGGCTGGCTGCTGTGGGATAAGGAGGACCCTTCACATCAGTCGTAAATTGTCAAATTGAGTTGAATATCGAAAGAACCTGGTATTGTAAGAAATTCTGCCTTTGGTTATCATCGACGGACTTTAGGTAACACCTTTCTGAAGGGTCTGTAACTTGGAGCACAGTGGTTCTATTTTTCTAAACGTGCCAATCACGTTTAGCCTACTGCACCATACTAATGTGACTCAACCAAACAGAATAATTTTACTATAGGCCTATATGAGAAGGTATGCTGTGCTTATCACGGTGTGTGTGTGTGTGTGGGGGGGGGGGGTACCTGGGCTGGTGAATAGCAGGTAGGCTCCCTGGGGGTATCAGACCT
>OZ026630.1:48713533-48831033 GCA_964020975.1 Hermodice carunculata | reverse complement strand
ATCATATGCTGTTGACAAAATCCCTAATGAATTTCTCAAAAACGGAGGAGCTACACTTACTCGTACTATTTCCAATATGTTCAATGTCTTTAAATTACTTGAAAGTTTTCCAAGTGAATGGTACACTGGAATTGTAAAGCCCATTCATAAGGAGGGTAACAAAGAAGTCTTGAGCAATTACCGCGGCATCACGCTAACGTCTAATCTATACAAGCTCTTTGCGTCCTTGCTTGAAAATTATATGATGACATTTTTTGAAAATACTAATTTCTTAGGCGAGCTACATGGTGCTTATAGAAAGGGTAGACGCCTAGAAGACCACTATTTTACTTTAAAGGGCTTATGTAGCCTCAGGAAAAATTTGAAGAAAAAAACATGGTTGGCTTTTTTGGATATAAGTAAAGCTTTTGATACTGTAAATAGGGATCGTATGTTTTGTTCATTATGGAAAAGTGGTGTGCAAGGTAAAACTTGGCGTTTGGTACAGAAATTATATGAAAATGTACAGAATAAAGTAATCTTCGGTCCATTTGAAAGTGACTGGTTTGACGTGCAAAATGGCCTAAAACAAGGATGTATAATGTCCCCTACGCTTTTTTCGGTAGTTATGACAGATTTGGTAACAATGCTTCAAAACCAAAATTTAGGTATACCATTCCAGGATGAACATATACCAGCAATTTTATATGCAGACGACATTGTCCTAATTGCAGAAAATGATAATCAACTTCAAACGATGTTAAACGTAGCCCATTCTTTTGTTACTAAATGGGGAATGAATTTTAACGGTAATAAATCCAACATTATGACAATTGGTAAACGTATAGATAAGAACAAGCGATGGAAGCTGGGTCATATTGAATTAACGGAATGTGATTCGTATAAATATTTAGGTATACTTTTCAGTAAATATCTAGCTGATAGTGTTCATGTACAACAATATGTTAAACCCAAAGCCACCCGTCTTAACGGTTACATGTGCAGTATTTTGGCTGCCCACGAAAACTTGAACAGAGTAGTATTTGGGGACAGTCTCTGGAGAAGTTTGATAATGCCAGCGCTGACACATGGGTCTGCAGTTTGGCTGTGTAATTCTAAGGAAAGTGTAACAGCTGTTAAATCTTTTCAATATTCAGCCGCACGTGCAATTTTACGAATAAAAGGCACACCCGCGATGGTAGCCACTTTGGGGGATTTGGGTTGGCTACCGCTAAATTTTATTCTTGACAAAATACGTATAAAGTACTTCCATAGATTAAAACACTTGCTCCCGGAGTCGAGACTTTGTAAAAGAATTTTTCTGGAAATGGAAAATGAATTTGTAAATGGAGGCAGTACCTCTTGGCCTTATTTTAAGGAGATTAAGAAAATATTTATTAACGTTGGACTCGATAACTGGATGTACCGTCAGGATGGACTGTGGGTTGACAAATTTCATAAACTGAGTGTAGACAACTTTATACAGAGCTTTTTCACCGAGATTGACAATAGGTCATCATTACATTTTTACAGCTTATTGAAGCGATCCTCTTTTCGGGAGGAATATCTTTTTACGGTGAATGATTTTGAATCGGCTCGCTTGAAGTTTATGGCACGTTCTGGATGTTTAGGTATACAGGAGAATTTATATAAATGGAATTTAGCATCATCTGCGACTTGTAAATTGTGTGGTAGCAGCTTAGAAAATATTTGTCATTTTTTGCTTACATGTCCAACACTCAATGCTATACGTCTGAAACTGTGGTATGAACTCGAATCCACTTTATGCGACACAGGTTATACGCACGTGTGGGAGCAGTTCATGGGCGCTTCCGTCAACAGTAAATTGTGCTTTCTTCTGGGTAACTCAGCTAATATTCATGGCGACCAAATTGGGATTATTTTTGATGGTGTATGCAAACGATTTTTAAAAGAAGCTTGGCTTACCCGTAAGTCCTTGGTGGACGGGACTTAACTAGTATCACATACTTTTAGTTTAATTTTCTCATTTATATTGCCCTAAGGTAGTCTCCCACGGGGAGGTGTGTGTGTTGGCTGCATTTTTCCGGATCGCTCCCTCGTCCCGTTCGTCGTCTCTTTCTTTTTTCGCTGGATGTGGGTTGTGATCCGGGACGGTAATGTCAGCGCTCACACCGCCCCGGGGGGCAGGGCGAAAGTGTGACTATATTTTTACTCCTGTACATATATATTATTTGATGTTTTAAATGACTATGTATGTTTATGTGAACGCACCACAATTTTACCCCTGGTTTGTGGTGCCCCCGTGTAAAAGGGGTAGTTTCGTAAATAAATAAATAAATAAATATAGAGCCGCCTGATGGATATGACAGGCATTAATTAAGAGATTTTTTATGAGTGAGCCAACAGTTATTTTCCACAGTATTAAAATACACTGTGGAGAAATGGATGGCTGAATAATTTCAAACCAAAATGAAAGTCACCAGGAACTCGAAGACTAGATTCATTGCATCAGAAACACCGGACAATGTGAGTACCATACACAATTGTTTATGAAGTGAAGTTTATTAACTGCATCAAAACTACAAAAATGGCATTCTGTTAATAAGACAATGGACATGACAACTTTAAAAGGACACAAATCTACACCCTAACGAACAGAGACACACATCTAGTCAACATCACAAATACCAACAATAGTAGAACACAAGAGGACTGTGACAGGCCTGTGCTCAGCTGACCAACTTACCCTATGACCTTGGAAATGAGGTCAAGGTCACTGACCTATTCTGAATCTAACTTTCATAAAGGGCCATCCCCATGTGCAAGATCAAACTCACAGTGCAAACTTCTCAGGTTATCACGCGACCAGTACAATCCATGTTAGTGGCCCTGTGACCTTGAGAAGGAGGTCAAGGTCACTAATGTACAGTATCAATCTTTCCTAAATAGAGGACCACGAACAAGTTCAACATCAAGGTCCTACCTTCCACAGTTCTCAAGTTACGAAACGAAAATTAAATTCATGTAAGTGTCTGGGTCCCAGTGACCTTGGGAATGAGGTTAAGGTCACCCATGTACTGTCTTAATCTGGCCTTTGCTCAGGACAACCACCAACTTCAACATCAAGGTCCAAGTTCAAATAGCTCTCAACTTGTCAGGTGAACAGTTAAATTTGATCAAGTGGCCCTATGACCTTGGGATTGAGGTCAAGGTCACTCGTCTACTGTCTAAGTCTGGCCCTTATTAAGGACAACAAGCATGTGCAATATGAATGTCCTACCCTTAATAGTTCTCACGTTACCCTATAAACAATGAATTTCATGCACCTCGCCTTGTGAGATTGGAAATGAGGACAAGGTCACTCACTCACTGTACATGTATCACCCTCATACCCAGAAGTGTCCCTATGCAATATCAAAGCAATTGGTTGAGTATATACAAGGATAAAGACTTTTGAAGATTTGGCCAAAAAATGAAGAAAAAAATCCAAAAAAAAAAAAAAAAAAAAAAAATCATTGGACTGGGACCATTTGAACGAACTTGGTAGATACCCACCCAAGGAACACCCCCATCAAGTTTGAAGTGAATCTAGCTGATGGTTTCGCCGAAGAAGTAAAAATTGTCAAGTAGCATTGGAAACGACTTTGCAATCCCCACTGACTTGCATGGGTATAAATAGGCATGTAAAATCAACAAGAAAAATTCCTAAATGGGTATAAATAGGCATGTAAAATCAACAAGAAAAATTCCTAAAAAAACCCCAAAAATCCCTGGACCATGAACATTTGAATAAACTTAGTAGAAACCCAACCGACACACATCCCCACCAAGTTTGAAGTGAATCTGGTTAACGGTTTTCAGATGAGGTTGAAAATGTAAACTATCATTTCAATTCTCATTGACTTACGTAGTAAACAATACGAATGTATGCATTTACCAACAAGTACCCGAAATTGAAAAATTCGTTAAAAATCAGGGATCCACAGCAATGCCACCTGATAATCAGCCTTGTGTGACCTTTCCACAAAGTACATATCCACTAAGTTTCAGCACAATCTGAGAGATTGTGTTGGAGAAGAAGTCGAAAATATCAAAAACGTACAAAAATTCATAAAAAAATAGAAAAAATTGCAGCGCCACCTGTTGAACAAATTAGGGTCTGGGGGTCCCCAGAAAAGTCCCTATACAATGTCAAAGTAATTGGCCAAACAGTTTCGGAGAAGAAGATTTTTTAAGATGTCCCCCAAAAATGAGCAAAATGTTTTATTAAAAATCCAAAAATTACTGGACCATGACCATTTGAACGAACCTGGTAGAAATCCACCCTAGGTACATTGCCACCATGTTTGAAGTCAATCTGGATGACGGTTTTGGAAAAGAGGTCAAAAATGTGAATTAGCATTAGAATGTCCATTGACTTACATAGTAATCAATAGGAAAGCTGCATTGACCGACAAGTCCCTGAATTGAAAAATCGTTAAAAATTAGGAATCCACAGCAGTGCCACCAAGTGAACAACTTTGTTTAACCATTCTACAAGAAACA
Source organism: Hermodice carunculata (assembly GCA_964020975.1). Taxonomy (NCBI): domain Eukaryota; kingdom Metazoa; phylum Annelida; class Polychaeta; order Eunicida; family Amphinomidae; genus Hermodice; species Hermodice carunculata. The sequence goes on along the minus strand of OZ026630.1, from coordinate 48,826,527 downwards.
TATCCACCACGTTTCAGCTTAATCTAAGTGACGGTTTTGGAGAAGAAGTCGTAAAGGGCAAAAACATACAAAAAATCAAAAAAAATTGAAAAAAATTGCAGCGCCCTCTGGTGAACAAATTAAGAACTAGAAGTCCCGGGAAGTGTCCTTGTGGGATATCAAAGCAATTGGGTGAGTGGTTTCGGAGGAGAAGATATTTTAAGATTTGCCCAAAAAATAAACCAAAAAAATAATAAAAAATCCAAAAATCACTGGACCATGAACATTTGAACACAATTGTAGAGACCCCCCAAGCCATATCACCACCAAGTTTGAAGTGGATCTGGCTGACGGTGTTGGGGAAGAAGTCGAAAATGTGAATTGTTGACGCTGGACGGACGACGACGACGACGACGACGACGACAACGACGACGGACGGAGGACCGTAAGATAAGCTCAGCTGACTGACCAGTCAGCTGAGCTAAAAATGAGGATGTTCCTCTTTTCCGTATAACTTTCGAGAAAAAAACCTGTACTGCAATTATATTTTCCTAATCTTCAAGTTTCAGGATAAATGTGAATTTTTTAAAAAAATCGTCAATATCTGGGAAGAAAGAGAAAATATCAAGAAGTTCACTACAAAGACTTTTTCTTTCGTTTCAAAATATCTGCAAGTTGTAACTAAATGAATTTCGTCCTCATTAACATTACTATTTACACATTACATACGATAGCAGCGCTTGCACCACTGAGGGGACCGTCATAATTTAATATCGGACAGTTTAGGGTAGCAAATGTATCTGACCACGGACATTAGGTGAATTGACCTTCGATACGGGTTCAAAGTCCGCTATATACAGTAATGAAACGATGAACATAAAATCCAGCAACTAGAAGAAAATAAGTGGCTGTGTTGCCTCGAGAAGTGGGTCAAGGTAAGTCATCTTCGAACTTAACCATGGCCCAATAGAGGACTATAATCATGTACAATCTAAATTCCATAAATGAAAAAGTTTATAAATAATTGCACAGAACTGAATTTCACAAAAGTGGCTGTGTGCCATTGGAAATTGCGTCAAGGTCACCCATGTTCAAACTTCACCCTGCCCTGATAGAAAACTACGAACCAGGTCGTACAAGCAGCGAAGCCCCTAACCCACCAAGGCTGAAGCTCCATCCCCCTCGAGTGAAGCCACGTAAACAAATAAAAAAGCACGAGTAAGCAAAGAGACCAATAAATGCTCTTCGCTGTAAGGTTTCAGAAAATGTCCATGACTAATAAGCATACAAATCGAGTCAACGATACCATCGTCAGGGTCCCCCTGTGGCCGCGCTCCAGGAGACCCACTGCGGGCCTCGTGGAGGGCGGCTAGAGGGGAGATCCCATAATCTACTACACGTTGTAATAATGAGCTAGGAATAAGTTTACCCAGAGAGGTGGAATGTAAATTCCACCTCCCTGGTTTACCAGAAGACAAATATGTAGACATGACGAGAATAAAGAGGTCACGTGTGGGGCTATCAACACTGAAAATACATAAAAATAGGGAGCTCGCACGTTCTTTAAGCAGCTGCCTTATAGACTTAATGCGCATGGCATGTAAAAGCTTAGAATGCCGAGATCTCCTACTCAGGCCCATACACTGTTTGATCAGGGTTCCGTGCGTTGATTCAAGCTGAACAAGATACTTTTCAGAAACATGAATAGAATCTAACCCATATAATAATGTTGACTGGCAAACGCTTTTCCATAAATAACTCTTACTACCGGATGCAAGACCAGGATATTGTAGGCCACATTTAGTCAAATTATAAAAACATCGTCTGCAGTTACTCATACGCGTTTCAACATGTTTACTAGCAGAAAAGTCGTCATAGTAGGTCACTCCCAAAATTTCTATTTTATCTGAGACTTTCAATTGCTTATCGCTACTTTTAAAATAAAACTGAGGCTTATTTAAGTACACATTTTCACCATATGTCATAAATTTTGACTTTTTAGCACTAAAGTTAATACCCCAAGTTTGGGCATAAGAATCGCAGATATCAATAATATGTTGTAAGCCAGAAACATGAGTACTAGATAATGTGATGTCGTCTGCATGAGCACAACAGTTAAATCTGCTATCGCAAATTCTAACGCCATGTTCACAATTATCAAGCTCCAGTAACAAATCATTAACAAAAATGTTAAAGAGGGCTGGGGGAGAGAATGCTTCCCTGTCGGGTTCCTCTAGTGGCTGTAAAACTATGCGAGTATCTACCATCCTACTTCACTACAGAATACATGTAAGAATACCACTTATATAAAAACTGCCATTGGGAAACAGAAAATATGTCTATTAATTTGTGCAACAATCCAGGGTGCCATATTATATCAAAGATTTCTCTGCGTCTAAGCTGAGATATGTAAAGTAGTTCTTCTTTTTTTAAAATAAGCTATGATATCATTTAGGAAAGAACAGGCCATGGAGGTACCTCTGCCCTCACGAAAGCCATACTGCGTATTACTCACATTATGAGTAGGCACGATCACACACTCAAAAAACCTTGCATAGATAGAAGACAAAGTACTGGGCCTATAATTACATGGATCATGAGGGTTGAGTGTAGATTTCTTCAACAAAGGAACAATTATACCCATTCTAAACACATCTGGGACACACGTATGAGTAAGAAGAGTTGTGTATAAAGTTGAAAGTATATTACATAATTCTTCACTTTTACCATAAAACAAATATTCAGTAGTGATAGCGTCCACTCCTGGCGAACAGATTCTATTCAATTCATCAATTAAATCAGAAATAATATGAGGGTCTGTATTCTCATTACACGTCTGAGGTGCAGCCATATTATGCTTTTCAGCATAATATGACTGTACCTTTTGTTGTATGTTACGCTGAAAATCGTTCAGAGAGTTATCAACATTCATAATACCATGATAATGAGATGCAACTTGACTTTCTAACAGCGAAGAATTAATCCTGTTAACTTTACAATTTTTAATACAATTCAAGAATAAACATACTTTTTCTGTTTGAATAATGAGTCAAGTCTAGTATAAAAACTTTGCTCTTGATTATTGACAAAATATCGTGATATACGACTAAAAAGTTTTTGAATTCCTTTATAACAATTATACAATTCTCCTGTCCTAGGTTTTCCAGCCAGGGTCCAAACATGATACCATAACCTCTTATGGTTTTTAATAAGCCCAATTCAGGATACCAGAACGGTTCAGGCTGAAAACATTTTGCAGGTACACAACCAGCCTCAAGCAGAATGTACAGCATTAGTTTAGTCTTCAAGATAATTATCAGCAATCATTTGTACCTCATTACTAGACATATTACTATCAATGATAATATGTTTAATACACTTTATCTTATCTGACAGAATTTCCTTGTATTTCTGGTTCTTGGGCTGATTAGACCAATAAGGCAATCCAGAGTGTTTGAACCTTTGAGCTGTATGCTGTTTCACTCCACTTGTTTCATCTATGCTATGCACTGCAACACTGAGTAACATGTAAACAGGTAGATGATCACTAACATTGAGAGCTTCTTCGGGTACAACATAACATGACTCAACATTAGATATATTATATGAAGGGGTCAACATATGATCAATCAAAGTATAAATATTTCTTTTGTGATTAAAATATGTGTAATTTTCACCACTATTATCAATAAAATCTGCTGCAATTAAGTTATTAGCGGCCATAAAATCATGCAGAATTTTGGAATGATTATTAAAACCATCCGACGTATACCACATTTTACTAAGTTTATCACTTTTAGACTTGTAGTAGACCTATCACTCACTGCGGGGCCTACATGTACATTCGACACTTTATTTGTTGTCACAGTCTTATTTTTTTTTACCCTTTTTGGATTTTTTTCTTTTTTTTACTTCTCTGGCCATTTGGCAGTTTATCTTTAAGTGTAGGGTGATGCACAAAATCTGGCAAATTATCAGTGTCGTCAGACTGTGTATCTGCGTCCGAGTCTGACTCACCAACTGTAGTGATACAATTCTCATTAACAGACGTAGAACCATTTGTGTTATAACACGATTTCATACTTTTAAGTTCAGCTATTGCACTCTCCATAATACTGAATTTATCGTGAAGTGATACCACAATCTGTAGTAGATCCACGAGGGTTGTAGCTTCTTGAACTTGATCCAATACAGTTAGCTTATTGGTATCTGCACTAGCTGATGTGTCTTGTCTAGACAATATCTTATCCAATATAGCCAACGGCTGACCACCAGCAATGCTATGGCCAAGATGTACAATGTCTGGCAATATAGTATGTTTGTCTTTGAATAGGCTTTCTATCCTTGTATACAGGAAAAAGTGAAACCACCTTCTCACACAACGCTCTATAAAGTACGCCCAAAGTCTCTAAATCAAACGGCTCTACGGCATCTTGGATATCCTGGCCCCCGTAACCAGGTATCACCTCCCGAGAACCAAAATAAGTTGTGCAGAGTAGTCTTTTTTTGCACCTTCATAAGATCTGAAATTTGCGCTATGGAGGCACCATTTTGACCTGTATTTTCTGTTTCGCCCATTGTGTACAATTGTCCAACTCCTGTAGAGCGTTATGTAATACCCGGCAAAACTAGGAATGTGTGCTTAATAACAGTGCAACAACTACGGTGCCGGGGAGGTATACACCAACAAAAGTCTTTAACGTAAATTAATCACACAAGAGTTCCCGAAAGTTGCACTCTGTAGCCTCTCTATATATCCAACAACATGCGCAATAATAAAATTGATGCCAATAAGGTGTAATACTAACTTTGTAGGTAAACCTTCTCTACGGCCAGAAGATTCCTGCACGTTATACCTACTTTTCATCACTCAGGTTCTTCTGAAGCGCAACCATGACCGCAACGGTCCGTGCAAATCCCATAAAAGGTGACATTTTCTTTGAAGGCCATTTTTTCTCCACATCATCAAAGTGACCACAAACGAGCTTTGAATGACAACTACTTTCACATTTTTGCTCATAAGGGCCTTTGGACGGTTGCAATCCCATTATAATGAGATATTTTCAAAAAATCTCAGATTTTAGTTTTTTTAGTAGATCCATGGAGAGAGCAATTCAAATGTCACGGCCTTTGATGTTTTGAATGGGATGCCATCATCTCAATTTCAAAGATTCGTAACTCAAGAACGGCAAAATAAAGAAAAAATGGGACCGCTTTATTTTGGATAATAACTATAGTCAATATTTCCAAAACAACTTTTCAAAATCAAGTCATTAAAAACTGGATTTGACTTTTATGTGAAATTGACAAGACAAATTTGCGTTATTTTTGCATGAACACAAAGACCCTACACATTTTTTGACGGTACAGACTGCGCTTATAAGCTTGCTGAAAATATGCATTTTGTAGCACTTTTCATGAGGATCCGTTTAAGTATCTATCCGAAAGTGTCATATATTTTTAACTTAAATTCATATCTATTGCGGCTCATGCCAAGTATAACGGTAACGTACAAATGCATAGCCCCTATCCCGACCGTACCGATCCACAGTCATCAATCCATTTACCAGTGTTAACGTGGTGGGAACATGGCAGGCAAATTAAGAGAAAACGGAAATGTGGCAACTTAAGGTTTATAGGTAAACAATGAACTGCATAAAAACATGTTAAACACATGTAGCCACACACTGCAAACCAATATTCCTGATCCGTTATAACATTAAAGATATAATGGCTAATTTGCAAGATGTTAGTTGAGTTTTTAGTTAGCATATTACATCACAAATGACCATTAAATAATGGTATCCCTACAATTTGGGTGCCGTTGATTTGTGTATATCTGGTACATAGTATGCATACTGGTGTAGTCCCCCTCAATGGCAGAACAAATTTTGTGCCTTACACAACTCCTTTTTATGGTTTTCTTATGTTTGCTAATATATTAAATTAGAAATGCATTTAATGAATATTATCAAGTGGATAATGGTAATGAGTTAAATATCCTTCATGCTGATTCACCCCCACTTCACAGGTCTCCCAACATGGAGGTCGGTAGCCCTAATCAGATTAATCAGCATAAACAAACATCACGAAATTGATCAAAGCCAAATCTTGATTATAGTTGCCCTTTGATGTACTTGCAGTAAGATCTTATAATAGTTTTATTCTGAAAGAATGTCACGATCATGTGTCTTCCTGCTACAAAAATAAGCTCTTTTAAGGAACTTATTTTCCATGCTATAGCCTGGAACCCCAACTGCAGTTTATAACATATTCCGATGGACGATAAAATTATAACATCCTATTAAGTCAATGTAAAATAACACAGGTTGGAATATTTAGACATACATAACATGTTTTAGTTTTGGCTTGCAAGAGGGCCAAATGATATGCTTACTGCTAGCGTCAGAGGGTTACGCCACCTTCAATGCCTTACTGCTACCAAAGTATATCACTGGCTTCGATTAGCATTATTATGTAAGTAGCCAAATTTTAAGGTTTATTGGAAACGCAGATTGTTACCAAAATGGGGCTATTCTGAGCTCTTCCGAAATACAAATCCGGTACGAGAATTGTTGAGCTATTAATGTCAAACCAAATGCTGCCCTCGCTTTTCACGTCATATTAAACAGTGGAAATTGTATGTATGTTCTGCCCTTGTCAAGATTTTTCCCGGACACGAGTCCAATTGCGCACCTCTTGGACTAACATGCCTAGCAACCTTTTAGAAAGCTGCCTTTCCTGACCATTCCTCAAAGGAGAAAACAGCTTCTGATCTAAAGCTTGCGAAGCAGATGCAGTGCTTGTTGTAGCTGCTGGTGGTGGCCATACACGCTGTTAACATGCGACTTCTTAGATTGTTAACATGCGACTTCTTGGCGATAGCGGATCATAGAATCCTTAGCCAAGGTCATCCTAATATCATTTAGTTCAATTATGAGTTCTTGGTTATTGCTTAATTACCACTTTGTCACTACAAACGTTGAAATTCATGTAACCCATTTCATATCATATTGAATAAACTGTTCTGAGTTCTGAGTTCTGAGTTCTGATTAGAGGACACTAAGAAAACGTTGCGCAGGAGCCACTTTATGTCACGTCTCAGTGCACTCGAATATTCTAAATGCCAGTAAAATATTGAAACAGTTTGTGATGATATGCGCAGTTTATTTAAAACATAATAAAAATTTAACACAAAGCCTGCTGTGTGTTTTCAATGACTGTAAGTAAGTACAACCTGACTAACGAACGATCGTTCAAGATACTTATGCACCCGTCTTTCATCATACAAGAAATCCGGTGGTCCATCTAAGTTCACAAAAGTGCGCGCTGTGCGAAACAGTGATCTCTCCTTCCAAAATAATCGTTACTCCAGATGAATTTCACAGATAGCGGGATCAGATGTAAACATAAACATGTGCTTAATAACAGTGCAAATCCGGGTGGTTATCAGCTTTGAGTTGGATGAATATTTGAAGGTCACTTTGTAACTGCATATTTTGATAAAGTAGAGTTCATATTCCAGGTAAGTCAGACCACATTTGTTAGATTACCATTGATCCAATTCCGACTGACTATTAAAACCCAGAGAAGGTATATTTTTTGTTTGTTGATAGTCTTTGTATTTCACGCTGCACGTGTTTCATTTACTATCGTTTACAGGTCCAGGCCTTTCCATCTGAATTTGGAGTTTGGGTAGAAATTGTTGAGATAAGCATCGGGTTTGAATGACCTAAAATAAAAATTTGCACGTTATATTTTGAACTAGATGTTGACAGGTGATCTCGCAGGCAAATGATGGCGGCTGGTGTTTTTTCAAATATTTCTGCGGATTGTAAGATATGGCTGAATATGTAATTATAATGAATTGCATTGTCCAAAATAGACCATTGCTCTTTTGTGCATGGAACCCCTTAATTTAAAGGTCCAATTTATTCATGCTTCTTGCATTGGTCGCTTAACATGGAATTAAAATAGACTGTATTGTCCAAAGTGAATCAACTTTTTTTAACAAAAAACCACGCAAGGTATAGGCCAAAATCATTTATGCTTCTTCCTTGGTCAATTTTAGGTTTCAGCTCAACATCAGTACAAGTTTTGCATATCTTTTTTGATCAGTTTTTTAACATTCTTTTATAGTCACTGTATCCCAGCATTTGTCTTGGAGTTATAGTAATTTCACATACTCTTATGCCGACACCAAAAAAAGGTCAGAAAAATGTTTTGCCCCATCTTTTGAATAAGTGGTAGCTATATCTTTAATACATAGTTTATCACCTACCCATCATCTGTTGTACTGTGGGTATACCTGTTTAAAGCTGCGTTGCCTTACTCAAGTAACTGTTCATCAAGGTTTTTTTTTTCAAGAAAGCGAACAATACCTCGTATTCTTTGAAAACATCATGCGTTTTGATTTGAATGATTTACCGTTGGGCTAACAATGCGAGGTTTCATGTGAGCGCATTCATCTTTTGATGAAAAAGAGTAATATATTGGTCATGAAACCAACGATTTCAAACTGTATGATTTCTTTTTGTGATCTCTATTATCATGAATATCTGACAGATACCTATATGCATGCGCAGAGAATAGAATCCTTATACAAAACGCTGTGTGATTTTTGTCTACAAATATACTTTTTAGTGGATTTCAGACCTTTTTATTGGTAAATTATTTTAAAACAAGTACCTGGGTCATGACAAAGAATGAAAATAGGAAGAGCCAAGCTTCAAATGAAGGGAAAGGTGAATCAGATGGTGACAAGCGGCCGCGCCTGGGTGTGGGACCTGACATTATTTGATTGATTTAAACTTTTTTTATTATTTCGTGAGGAACAGGGATTGGAAAACAAGTCTCTGTTGAGACTTATACAAATTTCTCTCCCTTGTACAACATGTCATAATTCTACAAACATAACCGAAACATGTATAAAAGTTTAACTCATACGAAACATGCTCTTGAAAAGTTGCAAATCAACGCTTTGTGTTTAAAAAAACCTGGACATAGAGAACATTCTTGGTGGTAATGCTGAGGGAAGCCAGTCATTGGACGAAGGACAAAAAAAATCATATTGACTGCTATTTGCGATATACGTAAGTACCTTGTGGATAGAATGGACACATTACAAGATACCATGGATGCAAAGATGAGGTCAGTTGTTACCAAAGAGATAGAAACAGTCAGGAGAGATCTGAATAAAAGAACTAAATCGATACAGGTCAAGGTGGCCCAACCTGAGGAGCGACCCATAAAGTGACAGGGTCACTCAGGACAAAACATTGAACACCGCTGTGAGGTATTTACTGGAAGGCAACAATGAGAATATTCAGACTTTGGTAAATGCACGATTACAAGAAGGACTAAAGTTACGTAATGTTGAAATCTAAACTGCAGAGAGGAAAAACTCCTTTAATTACAAACCAGGGGTCGTGTTTGCCTAGTGGAAAATGATGACAAACAAAGCAAAGTTGAGAGATAGTCGTCAGTATTCCAAAGTCATTATGTGTCATGGCAAGTCAAAGGAGCAAAAAGCCAATGAAAGTAATTTTACAGCCATTAATAAATACCATCCCGTTCTTAAAAGAACAGTATACGGCAAAAGGTTCATGGCTGGTGAACAAACTCGAGAGTCAGAAAATGGTGGACAATCTTAGGCATAAAACGACGGAGAAAATTGATCTAGGGTCGCATAGAGGATAGAAACATAAGACATCATAACACAAGCAGGGAGAATAATGCTCATAATGAGAAAAGGTAAGAACAAGAACGGGTACTGCGGGGGCCACGTAAAAGTCGAGATGGAGACAATGGAAATACATGGCGACCGTGGGGTTTAAACAATAACAACTAGACAAATTTCATATGCTTTTCAGCAAATCAGTCTGTGTGCCTAAAAAACTTTAAAAGACTGCCTATTCACTATTTACTTAACTCCTGCAACAATAATTTTTTCATGCAGCCATGCCAAAAACTTACAAATTGAAGTTTGAAACTTGCTTCAATCTATTATAGTTTTGAAGCTTTTGAAGATGTTAATTTTTTATATTTGCCTATTTTGCATAAATTAGAATGCTTTAACTTTGATTCATGGTTCATTGGATGCATCTATTTCTCAATTCCATCAATTAAAATTTTAATGCCACCTCAGTCTATAATAGTTTTGAAGTTATTCAAGATTTCTGTTTTGTGTATTCACTCAATTTGCATGAATTGAGATGCTTTAACTTTGGTTCATGTTTCATTGGGTGCGGCTATGTCTCAAACCGATAAATTGGTGTTGGAATGACACCTGTATCTATAATAGTTTTGAAGCTGTTCAGGAATTCAATTCAACTTTGGCCCATGTTTTATTGGATGCAGAAAAGTAACAAACCTACCAATTGGAGTTGCATTGGCACCTCTATTTATAATAGTTTTCAAGATATTAAACTTTTAAGTGCTCCTAATTAGCATAATATAAAATGCTGGAGTTTTTGTTCACTGTCCATCAGATTGGCAGGTGTCACAAATCTGTATGTACTACTTTAAATTTTGTGTCTATCTGTAAAAGGTTGGGAGATATGAGCTTCTAATCTTTTAATGGCCCCTACTTTGCATTATTTTTAACATCACAACTATTCATAACAATATGCACAACTTGATTGGCATATCTATCCCAATACCAAGTTTGGTACTTTTTGGAACAATAGTGTCCGAGAAAAACTGACCACAAATTTCACACAGAAATAAACAAGCTAGAAAAATTTGATTTGCTTGTCACCAAACCAGTCTGTACCTGGAAGACTTTTAAAAATTGGCTGTTCAGAGTTTATAAACTCCTGCAACCATTTTATTTTCATGCAGCTATGTCAAAAACCTATTAATTGAAGCTGGAAAGGCCCCTTAATCTATTATAGCTTTGAAGCATTTGAAGATTTAAATTTTTATGTATTTGCCTAAATCAAACTGTTATTACTTTAATTCATGGTTCATCGGATGCAACTATCCTACAAATCTATCAACCGAAGTGTGAAAGACACCGCAGTCTATAATAGTTTTAAGTTTTTTTCAATATTCAAGTTTAGCGTATTCACCTAATTCGCAAATTAGAATGCTACAACTTTGGTTCATGTTTCATTAGATGCGGCTATTTCACAAACCGATAAATTAATGTTGGAATGACACCTCTATCTATAATAGTTTGAAGTCATTCAAGTATTCAATTTTGTGGATTCACCCAATATGCATATATCAAACTGCTACAACTTTGGTTCACGATTCATTGGATGCGGCTATGTCACAAAGCTACAAATTGTAGTTGGATTGGTACCTCTATTTAAATTAGTTTTAGAGATATTCAACTTTTGAATATTTCAACGGTTCTTAATTAGCATAATTTTAACGCTACTGTTTCTGTTCCCTGCCCATTTGATTGACAGGTGGCACAAATCTGTATGTACTACTTTAAACATTGTGTCTATCTGTAATGGTTGGAAGATACAGAGCTTTTAATTGACCCTAATCTGCATAATTTTTAACATGACATTAAATATGATGTTAAACCCATTTATTAAATTTGATGCTAAACCCATTTATACTCAGACGTGAAAATTACTACATTAACACCAGATTCCCATGCTTTGTAAATCTGGGGCATAAATGACTGGAACAAGTGAAACTTGTACACATTGATATTCATACATATATATATATATATATATATAGTGGGCAATGTTTACAATTGGTCATTACAGGGAGTCTGGATCTGTGTTTGAGTGATTTCTGGTAGTTGATCAGAATCTCCCTTTACAAAGACCTGCTAAACTTTGGTACATATTTTATTGGATGCTGCTATGTCACTAACCTATAAACTGTAGTGGAATGACACCTTGAAGGACGGAAACGAACCCGATCACCCAGTAGCCCTAACCCGTATAATAGAAACAAAGATGAAGCAACGAAAGGATACCTACATAGGTTTTGTTGATATAGCAGTGCACATCACCGCATGAAGACAACATTGTTATGGCATAAACTGAGCAAGAAATAGCTAATGTAGCGCACCCAGTCCTTGGCATCATGTGGCACGCTTCATGGTGTGTCATCACTAGCTTACTGTGATGGGGAGTCACACCAAGGATGCTTCAGACTATGTAGCCTCTTTGGTTACACAAGGCAGACAAGTTTACTCTACCAACACAGCCAGTCTCCCTAGGGGTTGAAAGGTAAGCCCACAGCACTGGGCACTGGGCACCACTGCCTCTGTACTGATAGATATGGAGGCCAGGCTCTCACAGTTGAGTTACCTCTGGTTGCTTAACAGCCTGTCTGTGGAAAAAGTTAAGAGTTTGTGTGTGTGTGTGTGTGGGGGGGGGGTATGTCAGATGCATGTGTACTCTGAGGCAATTTAGTGACCTTAACATGAATTAAACTTCTCAGCTTTGGCTGCATGCTATAGGATTTTGCTTTAACAATAACCCACATATTAAGCTATGAATGGCAACTGTATCTAGAACATGTTGAAGATATGAAAGATTTTAAATTTCCACAAATATACCTCTAATTTGCATAATGTTTTACATCAAGACTGTCCCAAATAATATCCACAACTTCACTATTAGGTCTATTGCCATGCCAAGTATGGTATTTTTCGGAACAACAGTGTCACAGTGTCCGAGAAAACCTGACCACGAGGCTGACACACGGAAGCAAGTAAGTAAGTAAGTAAATAAACAGATAGATAGATAGATAGATAGATAGATAGATAGATAGATAGATAGATAGACAGACAGACAGACAGACAGACAGACAGACAGATAGATAGATAGATAGATAGATAGATAGATAGATAGATAGATAGATAGATAGATAGATAGATAGATTATTTGAATGCTACAATAGTGGTATAGACAGTAAGAAACAATATGATAATGGACGAACAAAATGGGTTCAAGAAGGACCGAAACGTCCCCGATCATCTAGTAGCACTAACCCAAATAATAGAAACAAAGATGAAACAACGAAAGGATACCTGCATAGGTTTTTTTGATTTAGCAAAGTGCATCACAACGTGAAGACGACATTGTTATGGCATAAACTGAGCAAGAAATAGCTAATGTAGCGCACCGAGTCTTGGCCTCATGTGGTACGCTCCATGGTGTGACTTCATGGTGTGACTTCCTTTGTCTACCACAATTCTCTGCAATAAATTACAACTCAATGTATCTTTTTTCACAACTCCGAGCGTCTTCTTGATTGGAAATGATAATGATCGTGGCGATATTTGTTGCATTTAAATATTATTCAGATGACCGCCGCTGATTTTGTACACAAGAAAACGAGCATTATGGTGACGTAAGAAAAAGGATCCAAAGAGAAATGACACATCATTCAGCAGACCCTACTGCTCGAATCTTCATCCCGTTCGCCCCAAATTGGGACGGGGGGGGGGGGGGATAGAATAGATGGCATGCATAGGCAACATGCAGGTATATAATCCGGTACAAAGTGACGACATACTTGTAAAATTCTCTCCTTCCACGCCTATATTCTACTAGCAAGAAGGCTAAATTATGAAATCTACACTTGCGTTAGTTTCTCTGAAAAATTTTTAATTTTAAAATCCATTGTACACAGTCAAAATAGCCTTAGAAAAAAAAGTTAAATAATTGCAAAACGCCAACTTAGATAGGCTACAAGTCAGACCAACATATAGTTAGCTTACATGAAATCACTGAAATCCCCCCCCCGAATAGTTTATAGTTTACTATACGAAAAAAAGGCGATATCACAATTCTTACTTTGCTTGCCCGTACAGGGGAGCCGACTAGAGAGTGCAGCTAATCTGATATAAAGTTGAGTAAATGTTCCACGGAAAAGAATAAAAAGGTTCTGTTCACTCCACATTCAAAGTCAAAGGAGGTTATTGGGGGTAATATTACTTGAATACTTTTAACTATGACATGTAAATACATATACTGTTTTAAATGATTTATGATCTCTCTGCGTCGTGCCAACATTTGGTCGTCAAAACTATGCGACTAATTGGCAGCTGTGCATAGATATAATTGAGCACTGTCAGGCATAAAAAGCACAGTTTGAATGATGCTCATATCACAGGCCGACGATCAATAACCGTTCAATTACAAGTTATTTATTACCTGTAAGGTCTCCCTGTCATTGATGACAGAAAAACATTGAAATCATTAAAAAAATAAAAAACATCGGTGAAAAGCGCGGCCTTGTCTGGAATTATTTCAATACAATTACTGCGATTATCACAGTGACCTGTGTTGCATATGTATATAAACATGACAAATTATAAAACGACACGTGATTACAATTCCACTGTCACAAATCCTACCATCGATAAAGGAATATTAGCATTCTGAAGATCCATAATTTCGCCAAACAAGACGTTTATGTGGGTTTCAGGATTGATAAGTCTGCAAAAGAACTGGATATGAAAATATGGATTTAATATAAATGGACACTCTGTCATTCCTTGTATACTCTCAGTAAGTTTGGTTAGTGAGTAAATTGATACAAAGATTTACCAACACTGCTTATTTCTCTTTTTCTGCATATATCTGTTTTGCGAACATGTTTTTACCTTCCCGTTGACCAAAAAACATTAGGGAAAAAAATTACGGTAAGTTTTCTGTCCCGCCATTTTTTCTCAGCACAAAGGAAAGGTTCTGAGGCACAAGTCGTATGTGTCATGGGAAATGAAGCATGTGGCCATTTTGTAAACACATCAGCTCCGAAAATCACTCAGGCATCACAACCTTCCTTTTACAAGATTATCATCCTTGTGTCTTGCTATGTGATGTGTAAAATGTTCATGGACACAACGAATTTTTTACATCTGTTTGTACCATATATCTTTTCATTTTGCCATTTCTTCTAGTATTGGCGTTTTTTTTTCTCGAATCATTTTACCACTTCTCTCTGCGTTGGCTATATTCTAAAGCATATGATCAATGAAAGCTTACTATCATGTATAATATACATTGTCTGTCTGCCTTCCGTATATTACACTGTCGTAATATTTGGGGTGGGATATCACTTTCTGTGTGTTCTGTTCATGATCAGTCTCTGAAGCGCATATGCATTTGCAGTTTATACACAAATGCCTCACAAATAGCTTAAAGTGTGTCATTATACATATATTGTACATTGTGCTTCTGCTATTCATGCGATATGCTATGCACATTATTACGTACTGATCCGCTATTTAAAGAACTAAAGGTTTCGAAAGTTCCCTACTTGTTCAAACTTGAAACCGTAAAATTTTATTATAGATGTCCTAAAATAAATTACCTGACTGCTTCAGTACGTTTCCAGTCGTACCAGATACCCACCAATATTCCACTAGATATAATTATATCCCCAACCATGCCACCCCCTCAATGTATCGCCACTGAAACACTCGACATTATATCCCAAAATTACTCTTTGACACACCCTTTGATGCAAATGAAAAATTCATATCCACCCTTACCCAGGGTTTACTTGCTTGTTATATATATGCATATATACATAACATAGCTTGAATGCAAGTCAAATCGATGAAAAAGGACTTTCATATGGCTACAAAATTAGTGAACAACGCAAGATATATTGATGACATTGCTTGTGTAAATGTACAAATTTTCAGTGAAATTGCCAAAGAAATGTGCCCAAAAAGATATCCCTTCGGAAGGTAACAATTCAAATGGTTTCAGAGATGTGTTTCTGGACTTGAATATTCGGGTGACTAATGACAAGTTTTGTATTAAAGTCTATCACAAAATAGATGAGTTGACCTTTGAAGTAGTTATCTATCCTTCCCCGGACAGTATGATGATGATGATTCTGGGTGTTTAGATCTCCATTTTTCTGCGTATTATGGTCCTGCAAAATGTCTAAATATGATATGATGTGAAAAATTAATATACATACAAAACTATTATATAAGCGAACATAAAATTCCCAGAAGTGCCGTTTTCTTATTTTAGCTTCCAGTGAGACACATAACGTTAAACATGACTGAATTATACTAAACTATATCTGTGTTCTTAATTATCAATCAAAGTTTTATTTGTGATGAACGCCTTTTTTGCTGTAAAGGTAATTTATTTTAAACTTTGGCCGCCCATATGTGCTCAGAATAACGGAGGCCAATGTATAAATTGTTGTATATTCTAGTACAGATGATCAGTTAAGTTCAATTTTCCGACTTGAACATTGCAGATTAGGTCCTACTCAACAATATTTAGGGAGGACTCTGCCTTAAAACGTACACACACACACACACACACACACACACACACACACACACACACACACACGCACAATTTGAAAACGAATAGACATTTAAAAGTTTTATTTCCTTTTCAACCCTCGGCCCATGAGGCCAGAGGGGTTTTGTCAAGCCTGCATGTTTGCGTGTGTCCTGCTGTATCCCTCCGTCTCTTCCATTTTTCCGTCGGTGTAATTTCTTGTGCACAGTATCCGAAGAAGTGGATAAGCCAGGATCATGAAAGTTTTTCAGTTCATCACCTTTGGAGGGTCTACGTCAAATACAGAGGACAATGACCTTGACCCAGTTTCAAAGTAACCTGGGTCAATTCCCTTTTGAACTTGTTGCGCATGATATCTGGGAAATATTGTAGCCTAGGGTCATGAAACTTATAAACTTGATCACCTTTGTAAACATCTACATCAAGTTTCCAAGGCAACAACCTTGACCGAATTTGAAGGTGATCAGGGTCGATTTCCTTTGAATTTTCTGTGCGCTATATATGAGGAATCGGGTCAGCTAGGCTTAGCAACGTTTGTAGCCGGTCACCCTTGTTAGTGTCTATTGTATTTGTGTCTTTTTGCCCAGAACCACTTCCTAGTAGTCAATATCCTATTCCGCAGTTCGAACTCTTTACTCTCCATAAGCTAACCTGTCCCTGTCTAACCTGTATATATATGGAATTACTGTTGTCTATATTGCACACGTTCCTCTGTAAAATTTTGACATAGGCTGTATCAGCCCAAATAAATTAAAAGGTCTTCAGCGGGTAACTACTCAACATGTTTCGGAGCCTTTTACCCGTACACGTCTCTCTGAGTAGCGGCTCCTTGCCTAAGCTAAATATTCAGCAAAGACAACCCACATAATAATGAATAAATATGAACGTGGCAATTGATGAATTAGCTAAATATGGGAAGTTTTGCTTGTAAATGCAGAGCTTCATATCAAAGAAGAAAACCTGTCAAACAAACCATAATTACCAAATTTTCATAGTACAGGTTCAGATAAGAACAATTTGACTTACCCCTGAACCAAAATGTACCCTTTCTAGCTGGACAGCTTTTCCTAGTTAAACCATCCGCCAATGTTTAACTGAAGTGGAAACAAGCTGGGGCATTATATTCAGTCCCAGTATATCGATTTTGAAGGTCAGTGACCTTGACCCAACTTCAGGTCATCAGGCTCATTCTCTCAGCTTCTTGCTTGCGATGTGAAAATTGGGTTCGCTACGATCAGGACACATTTACAGTAGATCGCCCTTAACAGTTTGTACATCAAGTTTGAAGGACAATTATCTTAAAGCAGTTTCCTAGTTTCATGGTTACCAGGGATCTTATACTCACACCAAACCAAAACGCAAGTTACGCGCTTGATATTAGCATTTAGTTCATTGTCGGGCAGCCTAGAAGTATAAAAGCGACGGCCACTTTGTTTGAAATTGTGTTCGATTTAAGGGAAATGAGAATGAGCACGTTGTAAGTTTGTAGAAAAAATTGAAACGGTTAGTGCTATTTGAAAAGTAAAATCACACGCATCGATTCTGGTTTGAAGTGGGTGACAACCATTCATATTACCATAGATCTATGATCTTGACCTTTTAAGGACATCAGAGAAATCAGCTTTTTCATGGTGCTAGCAATTTGTAATAGTACAGCAATGAACCCATCTGTTGTCTGTCTGTTTGTCCATCCGTCTTTAGCTTCTGCAAAATTAAACGAATATTTACATTTATTATGCAATTTTCTTCAAATTAAGTCCGAATACTTATCTAAGTTTTGTCTGGAATTGTTTACTCTTCATCTTGACCCAAGTAACGTGTCACAGGGCCATAGAAGGAAATTCGGTTCTATGCAATATCTACAGAAACTTTTAGCTCACCAAACTTTGTTGTAACACGTTTCCAGCTGTATCATTGCTTGACATAAATCACAGGTGATCCCGAGATAAGAATTCAAGGTCAAATTGTCTTTGTAAAGAAAATTGGATTTTTCAGCAATATACTTACAAGAATTTGATGGAAATTCATTAAACTTGGTCACATTATGTATCCAGGTTGGATTTTGCTTGTCAGTGGTCACACTTGACGTTGAGGTGAAGGGTCAAGGTCACAGGGCCCTTAACTTCCAGGCAATACCAAACGGCTTTGATGAGAGTTCCTCAAACCTAACAGCAGTATGAACACAGAAAGAAATTGCACGCCATAACTTACGAGTGACCTTAGGGTCATAGGTCGAGGTCACATGGCCCTGCAATGATTACTAGTTCCTTTACAATGTCTGAAAAAGGATTTGACAAAAGTTCATCAAATTGGGCAACAGTCATGTGTCCAGAAAGAAGTTCACTTGGGGTTTGCTTACAGTTGACTTGAGGCGTGGTACACTTTTACAGCACTTCACACGGAAAATACGGCTTTGCTCAAAACGTGTCTTTATATACACTAGACTTCTTAATTGAGATCACACAAACTTTATATTTACTAAAAGTGTACATTTGAATTAAACTATTTAAATAATGGAATCTCCGTTAATATTAAGAAATTGAATTTTAATCGCGTAATTAATGACTTAAACTCAACCTAATTTGCGGTACAACATAACAAAACAAAAAAAAGTAACACAAAAAAAAAAACAAAAAACAAACAAACAAACAAACAAACCCCCCACAAACAAACAAAACAAACAAAAAAAGAAAAAAACAATAGCACAAACAACAAAAATAAGAAATATTATTTCTTTATGGGAAATGAAACAGTACACGTCTAGTTGCAAAATCGTATTTGATATTTGGGATACGGATTTTAGTTCAAAACTAACAATAAAGTTTGAAAATTTCAATTAAAATTTAATCACATCTGTAGTAATACTAAAATTCTATATTCAGTTCCACAGTCAAACTTGATGTTATGCTTTCTTTCATATACTTGTTAGGTTATCAGATCAGAACCATAGACAGAAATTAAACATTTTTATACGAGATTCATAAAGTATACCACGCCCGGAACTATTTTACAATGTACGAAATGGTTCCTTGTAACCATGTAACTACTCCTCAAAAATGTTAACTGGTGTTCATTTCCTGAAGATTATTTGGTGTACTGATATATGCTTCAAAGAAATACAGAACTGCAAAACGCTTAGCTGTCTCGAGGCTTTGACAATCGACCGTTTATCATTCGTATATAGGATCCTGAGGGATTTTAATCTGGTTGAGTATCATATCTATATTGGTGAAAAAATAGCTATTCAGTGTTTTTTAAGTGAGCAGTTCAGTATGAAATTACAGGTGTTAAATTATCTGTTCAAAGCAAAAGATGAGATGTTAAATAACAGACCAAAACAAGCTTGTTGGTAGATATTTTTATCTTTCATTTGAGAGGATGACATACAACTTAGGTGTCCCCCTCCGTCACTGCTGACCTACTGCTTATGTTTTTGTGAACCCCCGGTCACATTATGAAAGGTCGGTGCGACAGAGAAAAGAGATCAATGACGCATGGGTGCACAAGGCAAGCGCTAGGCCTATTTCTGTATTCGTTATTTGGAACAGGCCCCTTCCCCTTGTTATGATGCACTTTAATTCACGTTTCTGTTTAGAATATAGAAAAAAAAAGCCGAATTTCTGTCGTTATCGCAGGTTTTCTGATAACTAGAAGTAGATGCTACTAGATTACCCTCCCATCCTTTACCACCCTGGTTATCGTCGTTGCATCAGCTAACTGAAGATTTCTTCTCTTATCGAACGCCTGCATTTGACCAGGTGACACCTGTGCATTAAAGGAGCACTTTGGTCAGCTGTTGTCATTTGCCTGCTGTCTGTTAAAAGGAGTAATTTATTTCTTTACCCATCTTGAGAACGTATCATTTGCGTCTTCTGCAAATGACACGAAACGCCTTTCAAGTATTACAAGCCTATTTCGGACCCTTGTAATTTGTTCCAAATTGTTTTAAATATTTTATGGGACTGTGACTTTCTGATGCACCAAATTAACGAAAGTATAACAAAATATGCAGATGAAATCTGGTTATACCAGTACCTGACGTCTGTAGATGTAAGCTTTCGTCTGTTGCGGCTTCTGGGCACTAATTTGTGTGAAGAATGAAGCAGCTACCATTTTGAAAGCTATGTAATCTTTTCCCGCTTAAATTGCCCAGAAGCGCCCAGGCGTAAATTAATACTTTTGTGGCCTAAATTTCATGTTCATAGAAAAATATGTTTGCTCCCAATTGTAAATTAGACCTAACACGATGGAGCAGTTAGTTGCTTCCGTCGACGGGGCTAGGGCTTATTGCGACCAGACCACACCCAGGAAAGCTATTGACTCCGTTTTGTTCTGACCAGAAGGATAAAATTGACGTTTGAGGAATTTCGCGCCAAGACACATTCGTGGAGATGAATTTCAACCTGTGAAATGTGAGATTTAGACCCAGATTGAGTTCCTTCATCTTTGAATATCAATACATCAAACCTCTGCTGAGAGGTACAGTACGTTGAAAATGAGCTTTCGAGTGTAGGTTGCTACCGAATGAAAATACGGAGCAGTCAAGTGTATACAGTTATATAAATAAACATCTTAACAAGTGGGTCACCTCAACATCAAAGTCAGCAGTAAAATGTACACAATTACGAAATTAAACAGTTTAACAAATAGCGGGTCACCTGAACATCAAAATCTTGCTACATTTTGCCGTGGGTTTGACACCGTTCATTCTTCAAAATTTGAGATTAATTTCATTTTCATGAAATGTGTGACGAAATAAACCGAATAAAGACTATTGTGGAGGGAAGAATTTAGCGTTATGTATGCAAACCATAAACGTATAACGATCAAACGGTTGTGTATTGGTAACAGCGTCATATTCTACACTGCACAAAAAGGCTCTAAATAAATCATATTGCTAAACTTTCCTTCAAAAGCATATAAAATCCTTAGGCAAAACCCCAGTTTCTAATCATTACCATAGTAATGAAGTTGCAATGGGTAAAGCGTAAAAATAGCAAAATAAAAACATGCATGCTGACGTTTTTATATTGTTTTTACTGTTGTATTTTTCTTTTTTCATTTTTTGTGACAAGATTGCCACGTTGTTCACATTTTTTTGTCATTCAAATGCTCCATGGACGCAGATAAGTTTTTGATGATCTTTACGTACGGTTGACATGGAGCAAATTGAATACTGCAACCACTTGAGTTAGAATCAAGTGTCACGCTTTAGCATAATACGTGACTGTATAGCTTTTCAGGAGAAATGCAACATCTGAAATTGTCATGTTGCCCTTTGACGGGCTCCAAAGCAATTACTGTGTCATTTGCCATGTCTGCACATGGTATAGTCAGGGTAAAACGGATATGCAGAACGGCCGAGTGATATCTGCGAGGCAAGGTAGAAGGAAATATGTGTGCTAATTTATAATTATCAAGTCCAGCGTTTTTGTAGTTTTATGTCCAGACTTAGACGATCGAATTGATTTGTCTGTGCATAATTAGCTGTAACCCATTTAATTAAGCTGCAGATATCTCGGGATGTGTCAAGTTAAGAGATGCCTCATAAATTGTATTTTGTTTGGACAGAATGCTTTGGCGGGTATTCGAAGACTGTATGTATATATTAATTGGACGAAAAAAACTAAAAACCGAAGAGCGATAGCTGGACTGAAGGTCAGTGTAGCCAACACGTTGTTTTTGTTTTCACTAACAATCTATATAATCGAGTATGAGATAATTAAACTCGAGTGAAACCAAAATAATCAGTGTGAATAGAAGGCCAACTTCATTCAATTACTCTTTGGGTAATTGACTCAGGTTTTTGCCTTTTGGGGGAAGCTAAGCATGTGGCCCAACATGTTGTAAATATAAAGATAAAAACATCTGTCATTCGTTGTCATTAATTGCTAGTAAGAAATTTAGCTGGCCATGGCTGGCACCCTAAAATACCCACCTAACCCTTCTAGAGGTGACCTTTCCGTATCAATGCCCATTTGCGAACAACTATAATAATTGTTTAAAGACATATTGATATACTTCCCAGCTGTATATGTTTAATATCGCACGTCAATAAATATCTGACATGGTAGTATTTAAAACACAAAACAAAACAACAAAATCAATTGCACGGATAAAAGGACAATAAAAAAAACCTGGAAAATATTCTCAATCTTCAATCACGGTTAAAATTACCGCTTTTATTTTTAACCCGACATACCGATATTGCGAAAAATGATATTTCAAATTTATTGTAGAATTTCAACATATGTGAAGGTATCAGTTTCATCTAGAAATGCAATCCAGGCAGTTTTCTGCCGCAGTGCTTTTAAAAGCAGGTCGTCTGGATCAATATTGAGACTACCTAGAAGCAGGTGTAATAAATAGTTTCCTCGTCGTCTCTCCACAACAGAACCTTTTAGCTGTTGCACACTCTTCAAAGACATCAACCAAAATGTTGGTTGGTATCGTATATCCGAGAAGTATCGAGTAAATCCTCTCGACGAGAGCAATTTTACGACTTACAAACGGAACAATGTCACTTTTCAAAAACTCTAGGCCTACATACAATCAATCAATTTGAACAGATAAATACATATACCCACACATGCACATATAACAATGCAATATATTGTTAGATTATGTATATATATACACATATATATGTATATATATATATATATATTTATATATATATATATATATATATATATATATATATATATTAGAGAGGGACTAGTATGAAGGTCACATTTGACCGCTATGATACTAGCCACCGCAGTTTGGTATTTATATAAATAATAATTAGGCACACACTAGTAATTGAGAGCAAGCAATATTACGACCTACAAGCGGAGCAATGTCACTTTTCAAAAACCATATTTAATTTGTACGCAGGTGTACCGTGCGACAGAGCAACCTAAATGAGATCCAGGAATGCCATCGTTCAAAGTGTCATTTCAGGGAAAAGTAGTCAAAAGCCGCATCAGGAACACAAAATAATTAATAAAGAATATGGCAGGAAATACTCAATTCGGATGAGGGACACACACCGTAAATTGGTCAGATTTTCAGCTAATTTCAGGGACTGTCCCTGATGATGAGGGGCAGTTGGCATCTCTGGAGATCTCGACATCATCTTTAAGACCACGCTCAAAACATTTGACAGAAAAGGTGAATACGGTGCTTGAAAGGTGAGAACAAAGGTCTAATGGCAAAGATATGTAGTAGGCCTATGTTTAAGTTTCGACAGTGATCTGCTTGAGAGATGGAACTGATTTACTTCAATTCGAAAGAAGACACGTTTTTATGAAAAGGTATCAGTACTCAAAATTACAGCTCATGTTTGCGTCAGAATTACGCTGTTACTTTTTAAAATAATACTCATTGAAAATTACAGATTCAAGCTAACGTTGTTTCATTGAGCCCAATGGATGATTTTACAGCTGAATAATTCTCATTGTTTTTGAGCGTTTAATTTCAATAATTTTCCATCCCTGTAAATCATTTATGGGGCTGCTTAATTCCAGTTGTGGTCTCCATAATGGAATTATTGATTGCTACAAATGATTTTTTTCAGCTTGAAAAATCATTTAGAGCTATATAATTCATTTATTGATCTCCCCAAATCATTTTGGGCCCCGTATATAAATTATAAGAAAAATAAAATTGTGGAAATATCCCGGGATATTGAAATAACATGGTGCCCTCCATAGTGCATGCGCAACAGGGGTGACGGTGAAAAACCAAATCCATGGACTGGACACTGAATAGCCTTCTTAAGGAATAACAATAGGAAATTAGATGATTTAAAGTTTGATTATGTCATGTATTTATATGTGCACGTGTGTTAACGCTTGCTTAATAGCTCGCTATAAAAGTGACGACCATGTATTGTCGTAGTAAAAACAGTCTCAAGTTTACAGCAATGGAACAGTTCAAACATGTCTGGCTTTTGATGAAATGTTGTAATTTATCCGTTTTTAGAGAAAAAATTCACGTTAGGAGGTCATGTCTTGTCAGAAACAGTTCACTGCTCGCCAGAGGCTCGCAGTAAACTGTTTCGAACTCGTGCTATCTTACTCTGTTCCCCATGACCCTGAACTGTGGAATTATTATTATTATTATTATTATTATTATTATTATTATTATTATTATTATTATTATTATTATTATTATTATTATTATTATTATTATTATTATTATTATTATTATCAGGTCATGTCTCGTCAGAAACAGTTCACTGCTCGCCAGAGGCTCGCAGTCAACTGTTTCGAACTCGTGCTGTCTTACGCCATTCCCCATGACCCTGACCTGTGGAATTCATTATTATTATTATTATTATTATTATTATTATTATTATTATTATTATTATTATTATTATTATTATTATTATTATTATTATTATTAATGATGGGTACACCTCAGCAACCAAGATAATATATTTTTACCCCCATTTCTCTTTTTTTCCTACACAAGTCCAACACTCTTTTAAACCAGGCGCGGATGCGAACTGTAAACACTCTCAGCCAGCTTGTTTGTCACTTTCTCTTGATATCTTAATAACTAGAACAGCTGCCACTTGTCCAGTTTCCTTTGTATAATGGTATAAAATAGATGCACAATTTCACTTTCTGTCTGCCAATTTTTATCATAAATGTGTCAATTCAATATGGCATTTTCTGAAAATTAACTTAATTACCACATTTTTGTTTAAATTTGAAAAGAAGAGTTCCTGGATGAAGCTAACTAGAGCCCCTAATGTATTGAAAATGTGCTATCTCATTGATTACATAATAGCAAGTAGATTGCGTTACTAGGTGTTGATTTTAGTTCAGGTCGAGCTTGACCCCTGCAACCAAGGATTGCAAGTAGAAATGGTGGTGAAAACCACCCTACGAAATGGCTTTTAGTCGGGTATCACTAGCTGAAGTATACACAGCATGTATTATCATCATCATCATCATCATCATCATCATCATCATCATCATCATCATCATCATCATCATCATCATCATCATCATCATCATCATTATTTTTAATGATGTGTACACCTCAGCAACCAAGAAAATATATCTTTACCAGCATTTCTCTTTTTTGCCTACTCAAGTCCAGCACTCTTTGAAGCCAGGCGCGGATCACTGCGAACACACTCTTAGCCAGCTTGTTTGTCACTTTCTCTTGATATCTTAATTACTAGAACAGCTGCCACTAGTCCAGTTTCCTTTGCTTCATGGTACAAAATAGATGTACAACTTCACTTTTTGTCTGCCAATTTTTATCATAAATGTGTCAATTCAATATAGCATTTTCTGAAAATTAACTTGATTACCACATTTTTGTTTAAATTTGAAAAGAAAAGTTACTGGATGAAGCTAACTAGAGCCCCTAATGTATTGAAAATGTGCTATCTCATTGATTACATAATAGCAATTAGGTTGCGTTACTAGGTGTTGTTTGATGTCCAGGTGAAGTTTGACCCCTGCAACCAAAGTTTGCAAGTAGAAATGGTGGTGAAAACCACCCTACGAAATGGCTTTTAGTCGGGTATCATTAGCTGAAGTGTACATTATTATTATTATTATTATTATTATTATTATTATTATTATTATTATTATTATTATTATTATTATTATTATTATTATTATTATTATTATTATTATCATTGTCAATAATAACCACTATATTGTAATCGCTTTCGAATGGCAACATTTATAAAATCGAACACTGGATGGAAATCAAGATTTGTACCCTATTCCACTGTCAACATATGATTGGATTTTTGTGCCCAATAGAAATGAAGGAATTAGCTGTCCATGACAGCCAGCTCTGCGAAAAGTTATTTCTCCCATCAGAATAGTAATTAAGATCAAGAAGAGGAAAGAGGAGATGGAGAAGGAGAAGAGGGAGAAGAAGAAGGGAAAGAAGGAACAGATTTACGGAAATTATTGGGTTTACCGGAGTTACTGCCAGTCCTTTGTATACATCCGTTACTGAATATTTATCATTGATCGACAGGGATGTGCTAGTTGTACAAACATACTTTGTATCTGGTCAATGCAATTAGTTGCCTGGAAAGCAGTCCAAGTTGGTATACACTTGGTCTCTCCTTCTTCATCAGGATTTAATTTATAGTAAGGGAAACAAAACTATACTGTGATCCTCCCCTTAGACTACGACACCAAGCAGGAAGTTTATCATTATCGCCAAGACCAGTAGCAGCATCCGGTCCCATAGTCAACCAAGAAGACACTGAGTCATTTTTCCAATGCAAAAACAGCGATCTTGTTAAAGAATGGCAGACCCCAGCAAAGTAGACAGAATACGCAGCTCGGGTCTGCTTTGGAGGCAATACAGTTAGTTTCTATTGACAAATTTCACACGAGCGCATGTCGGATCCGGTGTGCCCTGGCGAATGTCGTCACATCGACCGCAGAGATTGCACGGATAAGGGGATAAAGAGTGATTGGTTTACGAGGGTTTGCCGGTCCTACATGCCAGTCTTTTTTGCTATAACCATTGCAAAATATGGTTATGCTTTGTTTGTTGTGTCCGTTTTATATTTCGTTTGAAGACAAATTATATAGGAGCGCCGTACGTCCAGCCTGTTGCTTCCAGGTCAATGTCGTCACTATGACCGAAGGGGAAAAAAAGGGATAATATTGATTTACGGGGGCTACTAAAGTTAGTCTTTTCTAAATGTTTGGCACCGAGCGATAGCAAGGTGCCCATATTACTTTGTGTGCAATGTAAGGTGTGTATATGCGCCAGAGTATGTGCGTAAATTGTTTACTAGGTTTCATTTATCGTCACACTGCCTTAAGAATGAGACAGGTAGGTGGGCGAGGCCACGAAGGAAACAAAGATTGTGAAGGCGTGGTAAATATTATGCAATCCTGCCCCCTGGTGCATCATGTAAAAATTGGACATAATAAGTCCAATGTTACATGGCTCATTTTGCAATTTATACAACTAAAAAAAAAGGAGTACATATATAATGTGTAACATTTCTGGGAGTCACAGGAATGCTTCATCTGTAACCTTGACTGTGTGTGACATGTTCTCTTGTTTGGATCTCAATAAACTATACTACTGGTATGTGCGGGGGCAGAGTCTTGACACGGTCAGCTTAATAGACAGGTCAAAGTTCAGCTCCAACATACAATTTTTTTGCTTTTCTGCAATACACCATGGTGTTGTCGCTTCTCTGTGGAAGTTGTAGATGTTTCTTCATTTAGTTCCACACAATCCAACCAAGCCCAACACTGAACACCTTCAGAAGGTTATTCAGATATTATGTCATCACTATATAATTTTCTTTTTCCTTCATATGTTCAAAAACTAAAAGATTACTTTCTCCTTGACATTTCCAGTTTTTCAGACTTACACATTGAAAAAGCAGTGTTATATCAACTTGTTATTCTCAAAAGAAAATAATCAGACTAGTTTCAGTACAGCTTTTTCTATATAACTTGCTTGTGGTCTTTACAATATATAAATACATTTTTGTACCATGGGGGTGTGTCGATGTTTCAGCGACAAATTGCAAACATGCAGGCATTTATTATTATTCAATATTACCCCCTGCAGAGAACAGTGTTGAAAGGGCAAAATATGACCACAAGCATTTATTTTCAGCATGTATACTGAAGGAAGATAGACTCATCTTTCCAGTTACAGGTGATTCAAATTGTTTGCATAGGGCAGTTTGTACTTTCATGTTCCATCAGGAAGAACTACATGCTGTACTACGTTTCAAACCTGTGAATGCTCAAAAAGTCACAGATATACATTCTCTACATATGTAAACAATTTTGATAGCCACTTGAAACACATAAACAGAGCATAAGTGAAATTTATAGTTGGGATCACAAGCAGAAATATATGCCGCGGCAACATTATTTCAATGTCCTGTGTATGTGTATTGTCAATATGGAGACACCTTTCATTGGATACAATTCTGCCCACTTCTCAGAAGTTCCACCATTCCACTGGTATCATATATTTCAATTGCAAGCACTGCGGTACATTATACGATGTTGCGAACAGCCGGTAAGTCTGTATGTGCCACCTTGCCCCCTAAACTCTTGGGTGAGCAAGAGTCAAAGAGAAAATCATGGTTGAAAATAATCAGTGATAATGATGGTGACAGTGATAATTGTGGTAACGGTGATAATGATGACCATGATGCTGCTGCACGACGATTACCCATTCGTTGATCACAATTATATAAATCAAATACAACAAACAACAGACTCAAATATTCCAGCGTAAAACATGACCCTTTCGCTGAACACTACTACACAAAACCAGTTGAGACAAAAGAGGCCAGGGTAATACATGACCATTTCACTTATCACAATTATGCAATAAGTTTCACTGAAAAAAACACAGGCTGGGTTAAATATAAAAACTCCCCCCCCCCAAAAAAAATGACTCTGGAAACTAACAAAAAATGTTAAATAACACAGCTAACAAACAACAGTTTCACTAAAAACTTCAAAATGAAACGGCTTCCCAGAGTCTAACTGAAAAAAAGAAAAGGATGGAGCTACATGCAAAGGTGCAGAAGGCAAGATGCTTTGCTTACAATTTACAAATAGTTTGGTAATTTAACTACTGAATCACATAATTAATTTCGTTAATGTGATGCTTATCATAGCTTATTCAATATAATTGCTAATAAATTATTTACTCAACATATTTATCTGATGACAAATTTAATACCCACACACACACATATATATACATACATATATATATATATGCATATGTGTTCATTTTTAATGTCTCTGTGTCTCTCTCTTTTTCTCTCTAAGTTACCTGCTGTTCACATAATAACAATCTGTGGTTTTATTTCTGGGCTGATGTGTATGAATATTTTGATTGAAAAACTGCGCAAACGTGGTCACAACGAATTCGAAGCAACCAGAAGTATGCATTTTGGCACTCAAAAAAACTATAAAGCTGAAAAAGGAATGGTGAAGATCAATTAAAATGAAGAAATAATTTGGAATTTTTAGCTCTACAAATCTTTTTGGGGCTCCATAGTTGATTAAAAAATATTGCTGAAAATTTCAAATAAATGATTGAAAATAAGTAACATAACATTAGCTGTGAACCACTATTGCCAAGACCTCTGTGTCTCGCCAAAATTGCCTGACACAATTGAGTTGGCTTACTCACCTGTTTGTTTCCAAAACCTGATGCCATCTCTTGGTATGTATGGATCTGGTTAGGACTCAGGGTGTGCATGCTCCTGTCTTCTTTCTTTCTTCTTGAGTGCAATTTTTGGCGTCCTCAGAAGAGCTGGGAGGCTCCATGAGCTTTTGATCACAGCCACTGTTCTAGTGCTACTTGCACATGACCTTTTGTGGAAATTCCTTTCTAAGTAGTCGTGGACTCTTTGTAGACAAGGATAGCTGATATTTGATCTATGGATACCTGTGAAAATGTTGAAGTCGAGCTGGTATGTTGGCTTGAAACTGAGTTTTCCAAGATGGCCTCTGGTGAGTCTTCTCACGTGATGCCACCAGAAAAACATAATGATCTGACGTGGCTCACTGGCAGCCTGAGGTGGCTGCGATCTC
Organism: Hermodice carunculata; assembly: GCA_964020975.1. NCBI lineage: Eukaryota > Metazoa > Annelida > Polychaeta > Eunicida > Amphinomidae > Hermodice > Hermodice carunculata. The sequence goes on along the minus strand of OZ026630.1, from coordinate 48,796,715 downwards.
TGCACCTGAAATGCCCAGGGGAATCAGGAGAGGAGGCAATATAGTTGCAAGCAGGGCAGCAAGAGATCACCTAGTGGGGATCTAGAGCACCCAGCTCAACTGAAGATGATAACCAGAACTCCTTTGGCCACTGACCTGAGGCTCTCAGCAGCCTTGGAATCTATGGCCCAGAGTGCACAGATGCAAGTGGATCTGTTCAGGGCACTGATCGCTCCCTCTCAGCTCACCCCTTCAGAGTCCCATCCGAAGAGGCAGGCTAAGGCAGGCTGGATCTCTGGCTCTGAATGCTCAGAGTCCAGACCATGTGAGTCGGTGAAGCCAGGATGGAAACCTAAGGGCTCTCTTCTGGGCATTCCAAAACCCCTGCCCTGAGCCTCCTGGATCCTCAGGAGTTCTCGCAACTCCAGCAGGCACCCTTGGGCCAGCAGACTTCAAGTCAGTGGAAGTTGTGGCTCCCTCACCAAGTCTCCAAAAAGTCCTGTTCCCTTACCCCACATGGGCAGGATCAGATGCAGGCCATGACAGAGGCTGTCAGAACTTCCATGGATGATGTCACTACCCCATTGTGAGGCATGGTGACAGATGTGCTTCTGTCACAAGCAGCTGCCCCACGGCCATAGGAGAAACAGCTGTTCAAATAGGCCTTATGTCTCCTTGACCCTCTTGCATGTGCCCAGTCTTTAGACGTTGATACCAATGAGGAGGATGACCTCATGCTTTTGGATTCATCCATCAGTGGGTCCAGGCTGCCAGCTTCTCGTTGAACTTCATGCTGCTGCAGTTGCTCTGAGCGGCTTGGTCCATGGTGTCCCTTGCGTGGGTGGAACCAGCTTCAGCCCCCATGGATATCATTCCAGCTCTGCCCCAGGGCTATGACCACGTCAAAACCCTTATTCAGAGCCTGGTGGGAGCACAAGCCATGGTTCCCCCAAGGTAGGGGAGGCAAGGGGCTGTCACCATGTCCTGCTGGGCATTGTCCCTGGAGGAAACACTTCCTAAGACCCCCATCCCCTTCTCACCCTCTTTGCCCGAGTTCGATGACCAGATGACAACTAGGCTTTGTGGCACCTGGATTCCCATGGAGCCATCAACTTCTGGCAAGGGTAACTGCTTGCCAAGCCAGACGTTCATATAAAGTGGTACTCTGCAACTGAGCAGATTTTCCCCTGAAAATCTTTTTCCAGTGGATTTGGATTGGGAGTAATTTGATGCTCTACAGCCAATGCTTGTCTTCCCTTCTGGTGATGTCTTCTGGAGACTCCAGGAGGATACCAGGGGCTCTGTCCTTACAGTTTTACTCTGATGTCTCCTTGGCAGCCTTGAGGTCTCTGTTTGAGTACCTCCAGTGCTGTGCTCAGGTTACAGATTGAGTACAGAAATGGCTTTACCAGGTGATATTGCTCATGGCTTTGTTGTCGAAAGCAACTGATCAGCAGGTTAGGGCAGCCCTTCAGCTCAAGACGATTGGGTTTATTACACAGGTACACCCCTTCTGACTCTCCAGGGTCAGAAACTGTGAGACCCAATTTTCTGAAGAGGGTGAATGGGGCCCCACTGCTCCAGCACCCTCTTGGAGGAGAGATGGTGGATGTCATTTTATGGACACAGGACCTTCAGGCCTCCTCTGCTGAGTGATCCAGGACCAAGGCTTTGACAGACTGTTCCTCCCCTCTCCTCCTTGGCCACCACCACTGCCCTGAAGCGGAGCTCTCAGACTATGTCCACTTACCCTCCAACCCGTACCACCCTGCTAGTCGTGGGAGGCCCAAGAAGAGTGGGAAGTGATCTGAGAAGGGCAAGCAGTTTGGTAAAGGGAAGAAATTGGGCAAGCCTCAGGGTTCCGGACTCTTACTTGCCGGACCCCCAGGTCAGTTGTTTTTATGCCTTTTGCTCCCACTGTGAGTCCATTACAGATGATTCCTTCCTCTTGAATACCCTGAATCATGGCTATTTGCTGGCCTTCGGCAAAGACAGGCCTCTGCTGTGCCATAAATTCAAGTGTTTCATGCCCCCCCCCCCCCACAGGAACACAAGGCTTTGGTGATTTTAGAGTTGGTGGAGAAGCTACAGAGCAAGGACACTGTGGAGTGGGTGGGCAATCCTGATTTGCTTGGGTTTTATAAACTACTTTTCCTGCTCCCATAGTGGGAAAAAGGCATGTGTCCAGTCATAGACCTGTCAATGCTGAACACATATTTGGAGGTCCCATCCTTCATGATGGAGACCCCACAGTTGATGGCGGTGGCCCTGTGGCCCCAGGAATGGCTGATATCCTTGTATCTCAGGGATGGGTTTTTCCATGTGCCAATTGCTGACACTTTACAGAGGTATCTGTGGTTCATTTTTTCTGGTCAGTTTTACCTGTTCAGCCTAGCCATGGCACTTCTGATTTGTGTCTGGTTCATGCAGGCAGTTGCCACACACCTTCACCAGAACACTGTATTCATTCATGTGTACCTGGACAACTGCTATGGTGCTTACAGCCACATCTCACATTGACCAATCTGGAGATTTGGCAATGTTTAAGTCTGATTGTACATCTCTGATTGTATAGTCCAGCCTAATGCCAGATCAGATCTTTGGCTTTCTCAGCATCCAGTTTGACTTGGTGACCTACATCTGTTGCCCTTTGGAACACAGGTGGGAGAGACTCCAGTTGATGCTCAAGACATTCCTGACTCAGTAGAATAACTCATCCCTGCAGTGGCAAGCCGTGTTAGGCTCTCTGTCCTCAATGGACTCCCAGATTCCCCTGGGCCGCCTTCATTGCCATCCTGTGCAACATGCCCTGTGGGACAGATGCTGGAGGACCCAAGGCTATCAACCCCTGTGTCCTGGTTCTCCCTGAGATCTGCAGGCACCTCCTTTGTGATACTGTTTGGGAGAGTATCATATCTGGACTGACGTTGGCGCCCTTGCTGGTGCAACTCGCCATGTACATAGGCTCTTCTTGGTCCCGAAGGGGAGCCCATGTGGAGAACCAAACAGCGTCAAATATTTGGCCCATACAGTCCTATGCATATCACATAATCTGGATGGAACCGGATGCCATGCACCTAGCACTCTTCCACTTTCAGGACCTAGTGGGGCATAAACACGTCCTCATTATGTGCAGCAACAGGACCATGATCACCTACCTCAACTGGCAAGGCAGATCATGCTTCCTAAGGCATGGAGCTGGCCAGGCGCATCATATGATAGTGCTCCAAACCTGATGTCTCCACACACACGAGCCATGTCCCCAGATTACAGAATGTCCTGGCCAACCAACTCTGGAAAAGAGGTCAGCTAGTAGGGATAGAGTAGTCACTCCACCCATGGGTCGCTCAGGCCACGTAGGCCAGGTGGGGTACTCTACACCAGTATGGATTTGTTTGTGACAGGTGCAAATGCAAAACTACATGTACTGTCATGGCTGAAACTTCTAGTGCTATGGTGGATGAGTGTGTTCTACAGGAACACTCAAGTACTCAGCGTCTATGCTTTTTGGTTGTGGCACAGCACATCCCTGATATAGATTTTTCGGATTTGGTTGTAGATAGAATTGCCTGGGTGGTTTTTTGATTCTCTTCTCTGACAGTTTATTTGGCTCATTGGAAAGTGTTTTCAGGTTGGTTTGCCAATCAAAAAAACCACATTCATAGTCTCTGTGCATCAAGGATATCGCCTAATTACTACTGTACCAGTGCAAGGTCCTTGGTAAGAGCTTGAGAACCATGGTGGGGTTCCCATCAGCCATCTCCTCAACCCTGGCAAACGTTCTTGACAATCCCATTGGGAGCAACCCTTATCCATCTGCACTCAGCATGTCCTTCTACACTGACAGACTGGCTGATAGGCAGGTCCCATCATGGTGGGACCTTCCCTGCTCTTAGTCATGTTCAAGAAGTGGCCCTTTTAGTACCTAGTGGACCCCTGATGGGTGGACCTCAGGTACTGGACGTGGAAAGCTTGTTTTCTGTTAACCCGTCTTGTTAGATCTGTAGGACCAGAAGAATGGAAATTGACCGCATCTACCCACGAGGCAGACAGCTATCAGTTTGGCGCTGGGTAATTTCCCAGGGGGCCCAGGGCAGTCCCATGCTGGTCGGTGAGGAGGGTTTCCGGGCTTTGGCTAGGATTCTGCTGTTGCAAGTCCACATACATCTGAGGTTTTCCCTTCAGACATTTCCTCCTCACTCAGACTGATGCCCCCCCCCCACCCCACCAGGCTGTTGGTCTCAATGGTCTGTGGTCAGTATACATGGGTATAAAAAAAAACATTTTATCTGCCTCCATGTGGGGACAAAAATCATACCACAAGACATTGCGGACCACTTTATTGCTTTCCTTGATCTTATCAGCTTAATTGCAAAGATGAACAATTTAATTTATCAGTGAAAAAACCAAACTGTTTTTATTTAGAAGATGTAGATTGCGACATAACTGTATTAAAGCCTGCTTCCACCAAACACAAATGACACGAACGTCGCGATTTTTCAGTCGTTGCAAGCAAAAAATTTTTGCTTGAAAATGCTACACCTTTTCCATCACACACGATGAGATTTTAATATTTTAACAATTTTTTTTTTTAGTTGTTTTTGTCATTTTTTTCGTTTATTTTTGTCATTTTTTCGTTTGTTTTTGTTTTGCTTTTTGTTTTTTTCTTTTAAGTCCAGATTAATATTTGACTAGCTTACTCATTGAAGAATATTTGATTCATGAAGTTGGTTATCATTTTTGTATAAGATGAAAAATAAATGGCAACCCTCCCCCTAAAAACAATTAAAAAAGACAATTAACTTCTTAATTTTTGAAACTCATTTTAGGTACTTGTTTAATTAAGGTGGAAGATATGAAGCCAGTACCTTTTTATTTTCTCTGGATTACCCAATAGTACATAAAATATAACTAATCTAGGGGTTCTCCAGACAAGGAGATGGACAAAATGATACATACAAGACGCATAGGACAATACAATGTACAAACATGTGACTATGCACTCTGGTAGACATGCTGTAATACAATTAAACAACAAAAACAATATTTAACATTTCAATCCAATTAAGAAACCTGCATATATACACAAATATACTTAGTAAGAAGCTAATGCATCCTCAGCACTGGGAGCGACTGAAGGGCAGGTTATAGCTTGCTGGGCGCGGCCGAAGCACACTGGCTGCAAACTCACACTGCCACTGTTGAGCCGCCAGTGCGCCCAGTTGCTCGGGTGTTCCTTCCTGCCTTGTCATTGTCGACCCACCCGTGGAGTGCTGACTCATATGTGGGAGCATTATACATGTATTCTTACAGACGTGTTGGATAAACCAATGATCTGATGAATGAATATGCAAATGAGACACGATAGAGAACATGGTAGTATTATAGGTACATACGTTGAACATACAAATACACTGCAATGGAATATGCTGCTTTGGAGTTACATATATGGGATAAGATACTACCCAGTTACAATACAAATCGGCGAGTTTCAACACCAGGGGCTAACAAAGGAGTGATGGTCAGCAGAAGCTTCTTTCCTTCCTGGACATATTTAGGGCAGTAGAGACAAAAGTGTTTGAAATCCTCAGGTGGGTGGGAGCAGGCACAGGTGGGCTGTTGAATGATATTTACTTTATGGAGATCGGAATTAAGTCTAGAGAATCCTAATCGTAACTGGGTATGACAGATGCTAGCAGTAGCAAATCGCTGACCATGGGAGTAGAAATCTGGAGCAATGTCGGCTGCTAGCAGAGTGGCTTTGAATTTCGACTTAAAGATTTGAAGGGAAAGGAAGTTACGGATATCAGTGGTGAGATTATTCCATAGTGTTGTGGCATCAGGGAGAAAGGATTTTTCAAACCGTTGGGTTCGGCATTTGATAAGGCAGAGGTTGCTGATAGGCCTATGGCGGAGCGTACGACCAGCAATGGCGGGGGGGGGGGGGTGCGAGGTATAAGGTTGGATAGATAAGAAGGAGTTAAGTTAGAATACATTTTGTAGAAGAGGATTAATTTGAAATATTTGCGTCTACTGACTAGTGTACGCCAACCAGGTTCATCTAAGAGTTTGTTGTGAGATGTGTGCCTTAGTGCGCCAGTGCATATTTCAGCTGCCTCGTACTGAAACGACTCAAGTAAATCACTCAGACCTTGCCTACAATTATCAAAGATAACACAACCATACTCACGAATTGGCCGAACCATTGAAAAATATAATCTTTCCAGTGTTTTTCGGGATAACTTAAATTTGAATCTTCGAAGAAGTCCAATACGCTGGCTGGCTTTGTTTGTGATGCATGTGACATGCGCACGCCAAGAAAGATTGTTGGCTAGAGTAATTCCAAGGTGAGTATGGGTGTCTACCTCTGGTATGGCGGTACCACCTAGAAGGACAGGGGGGATGATGAGGTTTATTGATTTTGGCCGAATAAATATCTGAAATGGATTTTATGGCATTAAAAACCATGCGCCATAATTTACCCCAGTGGTAGATAAGTGAAAGATTTGTGTTCAAGTGCTGTGCTGAGTCGGTAGGGTTTTGAACTATCTCAAGTATACTAGTCACCCATGATGATAAGGCCTAAAATTGGGAATGGTCAGTTTTTCCTTTAATTTCAAATGTCTCATTGGGTTAGGGATTCGGCATTCTGATTAGTTGGTCAAGTTAACATTGCGAAAATTTAAGTTTTCAACAGCAAATCTATTACTAAGAAAAACAGTATTCACCATAGGTCACTTAAGCAGGTTTTCACGTACCGTACTAGAGGTGCTTTGCCACGGCTCCCATAAAAAATGCATGGGTCCAGTGCTGTCCCATGCTACTGCACTCATTGATGTCGAGACCCTGTGGCGTGGCACAGCGCTCCGGGCAGCAGGAATGCGTCATGCGCAAATCAGTTTCCTACACTGTGTAGCAGGAACCGAAAAGCGGGAATGGCAGGGTGGGAATTCTAGTGACCTATCGTCACAAAGTAGTTTACTGTTTCTTTAATAATAGTTTTACTGTTAAAAAATATCATATCAAGGACACAATATAACACTTTATATCACTTAAGCTGATGTAATCAGACTGGAGGTGGAAGGTACCTCCAAAAATCTAGCCCCAAAACTCCGCATTTGAGGACCACGGACCATACAACCATCTTGGACCCCCTGTGTATCCACACCAACCCTGTCGAGCTGGGGGGGGGGATTTTTTTATACGTCAGACGTGACGTGGGACACCTACGACCTACGTAAACAAATATGGCACACCAGGCCGGCCTTGAGAGGGTTCCCAGGGCATATTTTTGCGATGAATACCCACTTACACATAGAATAAACGAAATCGTATATGCCTGGAGAGTGAATTACCATCTTTCTCTCAGGAGGGATCGCTGTTGGTGGGAACGAAGGTCACTCGTGATTTCCACACCAACAGCAATCCCTAGCATATACAGAAAAATGGTGAAAATTACTGTTCGAACAGCCTCAGCGAAATACGCCCAGGGGTAAAATAGACACTTAAGAAATCCTATAGATGCATCTTATTTTCATGGAGGAGCCGAGCTGCATGTTCAGAATCAAAAGCTGGGGCTGCACTATTCCATGATCATGCCATGTAGGCCTACACCGTTCAAAAACGCAAAGATAATGTTACATGATTTAGGCCTAGGCTATAAATGCAGTCAGTCAGGGTGTGCGACATTTTACCGATTGCGAAAGGCTCGTGATTTGTATTTATTATTTTGGATCTCCTACAAAGTACATTTATGATCCAAGATTTTGTTCCTGAAATGTAATTTAGCCCGCACTTGTATGAGTTAGCAGGCTGTCCCCACCCTCGTTACGGTCGGGCGGTATGGTGGCCTAGGCTGTCGTGACGAGCAAAATGAGCGGGCCGACTTCAATGATCGCAATTAAAGCCCGGGGCAATAATTTGATTTAACCGACGAAATTATTTCTGTTATGTTAATTTGGTTTTCAAGGGCCTGAAAACATCACTACAGACCGTTGTGAGTTGTTTACGATGCGGAATTCCATTAACGACCTGGCTGGGCAGTGTACGCTTGCCCACAGGCTTTCGTAGGTCAGGGAAGATATGCGCAATAAGTTGCAAGCAAATTATATGGGAACGTAAACGAATGGACTTCACTCACTCCTCGGCCAGGAATCATTGCAGGCACATCCACGGGCCTCTTTGATCCGCAGATGCGCTTGCAATGACCCTCAGCCTGCCCGAGTATTAAGGTCTATACGCAGACAATATTACGGTTCTTTTTCTGTGCATGTGCTCAAAGCCAATTATATCAGCCGTTGCAATAAACCTACAAATATGAAAAGAGAGTATTTCTGGAAGAGTGAGATTTATCGCGTCATATAGTTGTCCTCAGTGTCCCTTGTGCTGTGAAGAATATTATGATGGGACGTTGTTCAACCCAAATAATTCGTCTTTGAAACACAAATTGATGATATTTTGACATTATTATGACAAATCGATGAGTAAATACAACGTTAAGTGATCTTTATGTGAATGTTAATCGATCTATTTGAAAAAGTATATAGCCTAAATAGGGTGCCCTTCTTTACAATGTTTTGCTGTATTTTTCCGTCTACGTGTAATGACAAAACTGTGCAAGTCTAGCAGGCTTACTAATATAACCCGCTGTAACTAATCATCATGCTGAATAATGATGATAGTAATATTTTTTGTGATGAAAATTTCATGACATTTGTAAAGTTGTTTTCATTCCTTCAACAATTTAGAGCAAGGGCCACCCATCGGGTACAATTAAAAGAAAAATAAAACAAACAAACAAACAAACAAACAAACAAAAAAAAAAACCCCACTAAAGTCCAGCAGTATAATCCCTGCAAGTACATAGTGGTCTTGGCAAAGTAATGTTAACCCATGGACAGGCAAACATGAATGGCCAAAACGCAGTTGTGTATGAGAGATAGTCGGAAAACGTTTGGCATAAGCGAAATAGGTACCGACTTTTCTGCAAGCAGTAAAACCTTTATGATTTTGTTTGAAAGAAAGGCAAAGGTGGTAGGTTGGTGACTGTCTAATGTCAACAGGCAGGTCATTCAAAAGCTCAAATGTTTAAAAAACAAACAAACAAACAAACAAAGACAAATAGCAACCCTACCCCCGAAAAAAAAAAAAAACAAAAAAAAAAAAATCCTCCCCGATTTGAAATATCGTGCTTTTAACTTTAAGGTGTCGAATTTTCTTGAGATTTTCTGAGGTGACAGCCAGCTACATTCTGCATCAATGGAGATATCAAATCTGTAAGGTATGTTGGTACTGTTCTTTTGACCATTTTTCTGGAAAAAAATTAAGTTCCGTATCTTTTGAACGCTTGTTCTCCAACCAAACGCGCAGCAACCTGAAACGATAAGTATGAGGTAATGGTCTGGTGAAAATCCAAACAGCTGCACACTGGACTGATTCTAAAACTTTATACAAATTTTGACCGCATTTTATTTGGTTTGGTGGTCGCCTTTGTTAAATCTGGGACAAACATTTGACTTTTTCAGTTACTGTAAGAAACTGGACAAGATGTGTTAAAGAATTTGCAAAGAATTCAGTTTGAGCTTTATTTTTTTAGCAAACTATTTTAACCCAATCAGGTTCAATCACAGTAGATGATCATAAAGAAAAAGATTAATTTGTCGTCGATTTCACTGAGAGAGAACACTCCAAGTCTTGCTTCCGTAGCGAGCTGTAAAACTGGCAGAAGCTCTGGGACTTCATCCGCAGGTAATTTATTTTGAGACGCGAAATATTGGTTGAACTCAGTCTTTTCGTTTGAATGAGAAATAGCAGGATCATCTTCAGTCAAGGGGGGGGGGGGACTAGATGGATCTTCCAGCACAGAATGGATTTCGACAGGGACCACTAATGTTCAGGGTTAATCCATGAATATCGGTTTCCTCACGCAATTTACAAGCATAATTTCTTCTCGCTATCCTGTAAGCATCGACACCCACATTTCAGAAACTCAGACTACATTCATGGTTTGTCTTTTGGGTGACTCAAGATATTGCGATTTGATATCAATCTTTAAAGAATGTCTTCGTATAAATTACACCAAAAGGAGGTAATGTCATATACTTCAAAAGTATTGAACAGTGCAGCCCAAGGCGCAGCATGTGTTACTACATTATCCGAATTCAAAACGTACGGCAATATCCCGCTATCCAGTTCAAAAACTGGCGAGTCACTGATAATCAATCAAGGAGGCTACACATGTAGGCTCCTTGATCAGCTCTTAGAGGCAATTTGTGTGCTCGCAGTCATAGGAGTCTGTTCATTTGTAAGATAAAACCGATTGTTTTGCGAAACTATTTGATGATATTAGTACACAGTAAAGTCATTTGTATTTGATACTTTGTATGTATTCATGCAAAACTGGAGACAAGCTCTCAGTCGCCAACATACTGTTCGTGGACCAGGCCAAAAGAGGCTAAGAATGCACATATTAATACAATCCAGAGATTTATGTATCATTATCAATGCCGCTGAGCACAGTCATGCTCTTCCATTGTGGCGTAGCTACCTTCCCTCCCCCCCCCCCCCCCCCCCCCCAAGCAGTGCATCGGAACCGGCCGCTATTGGATCAACAGAATATCCGTAAACGAATGTGCATGTGTCTTTTGTGACAACATTGCGGTTGAAAAGGAATACAATGCATTACTTAGCCGTGGTCCATGCATACATGCGAGTGTAGCCCTGATAGAACTTCTCAGCATGGCGGTCTTTAAAATTTCCTGGTTAAGGCCAGATAAAATCGAAGCTGCTTTTTCTTTCTTTTATTTCTTTGTTTTTGTTTTGTTGTTGTTGTTGTTTTTTTTTTTTCCTAACGAAAATTTAGCAATGGTTAAGTTACTAGCCAAAACCCTATGCCAAATCCTGGAGAAACGAAATTTCTTTTGATCATTTTATTGCAATGACGCCACACTCTTGAGCCTTCATTTCTCCCGTAATCTCTCATATCTCTGTAATAGCGCATGCATATAATTTATCAAATTTGTGACGTGATGTGTTTTGTTTTTGTGCTTAAGCCCTTTAATTCAGTTTAAAATTCGGGTAACTTTGACATGAAGATTCCGGTATATGCGAGAAACCGATCTGTATATCTCAATTTAGAATTGCAAAAATTACGTGGGCGCAAACATTAATAGAACTTGTGAGTAAACATGTTTCAAAGAAAGTTGCCATTTCTTTGGGTAAGTTTACAAGTGTTGCGAAGCGTGCCAAACCGTCTAAGCTGATGATGACTAAACACTGTTTTTAATGATTTAGGTGTGCCAAGGGTATGCAGACAAATTGACCGCCCATTATAGCGTGACGCACACCGACGTATCTCCATCAATCCTGTTGGGAACATCGGACAGACTATCGTGGCAGGTGAAAAGGTATTAATGCTGCAGCAACACCTCATGAAATAGCTAACCCCACTGACCATGCCAATACTGTGATCAGCAACATCATCTGGCCGGCAATCTCTGTATCAAGACACCTTTTAAACTTGTGATCAGGATATGACACTCAAATACGTTGATTGCTTGACCCAGACTGCTGTTCCTGCGCCACCAAATGCCATGCGGGTCGCAAAACCGGCTGAGCACTTAATCTACTCCCCATCTATATTGTTGAGTGAGAAACAAACTTCGCCCATGCACACATCCACACATGGTTTCTTGGCCTTTAGCTCTTATGACGGACATGAAATTTCCGCTGGTGGGATATTGTTGTGTTGTTTTTTAGGTCAGCTGACTTGTCAGTCATCTGAGCTTACACGATGGTCAGTCGTTCGTCGTTGGTCCGGATGTATCTGGGATTGGTGTCTCCCAAATTTATTTGTAGACACCGATCCCAGATACACCAAATGATCACAGTGCAGCGATTTTGGGAATTGAATCATTTTTGTTATTTTTTTTGCAAAATTTTCACAAATCTCTACAAGCGCTCGGACAATTGCTTCGAAATTACAGGGACACTGCTGCTGATCCCAAGACTATAATTTGTTCACCAGGCAGCGCTGCAATTTTTTCTTGTTTTCAATGTATTTTAGTCTTTTCTCTACGTTCGACTTCTTCAAAATCGTCATTCAGATTATGTTAAAACTTGGTGGGAAATTAGCCTTGTGGTGGGGTAAAAATTGTTTGCCAGGTGATGATGCTCTGGATCCCCAATAAATAACGAATTTTTCAATTCGAGGACTCATTGGTTAATGCATGCATTCTTATTGCTTACTAAGTAAATCAATGGGGATTGGAATGGTAGCTTATATGTTTGAAGTTTTCTGCAAAACCATTAGTCATACTTACTATTTTCAAACTTGGTGTCAATGTACATTACGCGAGTCTCTGGCAACTTTATACAAATAGTCACGCACCGGTCAGTAATTTTTGGATTTTCTTAAGCGATTTTTTTTCGCCAAAATATTGAAAATTTTTGTCTGGGCCAATTGCCAAGAAATTGCTTAAGCACATTTCTAGTGAGCCCTAGACCGTCCTTTTTTTTAACCAGCTGGCATTGTGATTATTTTTCTACTTTTTACGGATCTTTTGTCCGTTGTTGCTTTTTCGACTTCTCCCAAAGTGTGGATCGGCTTATCTTCAAACTCAGTGGTAATCTATCTAGACTCGATATCCGTTAATTTATCGACTGCATGGCGCTGCTGTCATTTTACTGTTCCCTTGTGTCGAATTATCAAAATTATGAAAAGTCGACAAGTATACATGCACATGTTACTATTCTTTGTATACAGATAGGGGTAAATCTGATATAATGGCTTCTATCTTAGTGATGGGGATTCTAGGCCTATGGTTATTATTTAACACTAATATGAAAGCACGTACCATATTTCATTTGGTGTTGTTAATTTAACCTTGAGCAATCTTGAAAGGTCAAACTGAATTATATCTCGATAGGCCCATAGTCACTAAAACATTCACAAGAAAGTGCCTGAAGAGTTCCTTTCTTTTCTTGATGTTAATTTTGACCTGGACTGACCTTCAAAGGTCAAAATTAAATTCTGCCTTAATTATATCTTGGTAATGGTCTATTTTAGGCCCATGGCTACTGTAAACACCGATGAAGTTTCTTTTTGTGTTGTTAATTTTGAGCTTGAGTGACCTTGAAAGATCAAGCTGAGATACCAGTTTATATCTTGACAAAAGTGATTCCTTTTTTCATTTTTTTGTGTTAATTTTGAGCTTGAGTGACTTTGAAAGGTCAAGCTGAGATACCAGTTTATATCTTGATAAAAGTGGTTCTTTTTTCATTTGAAAACAATGACTTTCTGACTGTATGAGTGAAGACTGATATGACAAACAGTGATGAAGGTCTTAAACAAAGGTAACCTTGATTTCACTCCAATGGTCATGGGACCTCACTCCGTGCATCCATCGTCAGCTGAGCACAGGACCGTCATAGTCCTGTTATTTGCCTACTCTTGTTTGGGCTAGGGTAGCTTGTGGATGGGTAGTAGTAATAGTAGATGTGGTAGTGATGATACCGATAATGAAAACGACGGCAAAGCATTCTAATAATAATTAATCCAGTCTTGGATTTTGTAATCGTTGCCTTTGAAAAGCGATTTCAATATATATTGGTCATTATTGACAATTATAATCATAATAATAATTCTAATAATAAAAATAATAAAAATAATAAAAATAATAAAAATATGATGATGATGATGATGATGATGATGATGATGATGATGATGATGATGATGATGATGATGATATTAGAACATATTTATACTCAATCGCCTGTTCAAAGACTTCTTTTCAAGAGTCCAACAGGCAGATCTCCGGCCCAGCTATGCCGACGTGCTTGGGGGTAGGCGGCGAGGGTGGGGGGCTGCGGAGCTCAACAGGCTTTTTAGAACAATATCAAGAGCGACCATGAACGCCAAACCCACACGAAATACCTATTCTTCGAGGAGTCGGACCCCTGGCAACGGAAATAAGCTTCTCGAGACGAAAAATGCGAACTTCGCCACTGACTTTGACCAATTTAAGACGAGAATAGGCATGTTGTCAAATGTTTTATTTGATTCCCAAATGGCTCGTCAAGTTATGAACCGACCTGGTTAGTATTAACTTGTGCTGAAAGCTTAAGTTCGAGCGCATATTCAATGCAGTGTGGCTTTTTAATCAGAAATCCATTTTTTGCGCAAACTCAAAGGCTACGAAGCCGTACGTGGTGGCCTTGTATTATTTTAGTGCAAGCACACTTGATGGAGTTCTGCAACTGATTGGCGGCCTTGACCTACTGGTTGATTTTCGATTGTGAATGCTGCCAAAAACGTTCTTGATCGTATAACTCTTTTAAGTTATGAACCAATCACCTTGAAAACTTATTACTTCACAGAGTGTTAACCGCAGTGCATCTTGGGGATCGTCGGGGACAAGGCCAAAGCATCGCATATAGTATAACACGGTTGTGATCGCAGTATGGCAGATGTCCTCGTAATATTAGATGAAAACAGCGTCCCCGGTGCAAAACCACCTTCTGTCATAGTAGAAGACAACCCTGAAGAAGAGCTACAGCGATGACTGCGCTGCCAGGGGGTTCAGTTGGAACTTGAGCGTACGTGTATCACACCGGCAAGAGTCAACACTGCATCAAACGTACTACGGCACTCCCCTGTCGGTGTGAACTGCTGGCTGAGTTTGTCCCAGGAGATCCCCCAAAATGCATTGCGGTAAATTCACTGTAATGTAATAATGCGACAGGGTAATTGTCGTCATGTTCATCTTTATGGATATTGATTTTTGGCATGTGATTTACTCATAGTGTACATCTGCCTTATGTACACTCCCATAAAAGTCAAATGGCCTTCTGAATCTCAGGTATAGTTCGGCCTTCCCAAGTTATATTACTCTAATTAATTCACACGGATTGCTTCCAAAGCAGACCAAGCTACGTGTTCCTGTTTAACAGGCAATCACATTGGCCTTATGCAAAATATGTGTTTACCGCCCTTGACCTACTTTTGATGAATCGTGACCCGTTTAAAATTTTACTGATAAATTGAAGAAAAGGTTATTGACAGATTAGCATGCTGTAGAGCAGTATGGATAGCATGGTTCAGGCTGCAACATCTGTTACTTTTCGCTCAAATTCGTAGGTGGAGGTGACATGGTCGTTCAAAAAATAAAAAAAGGGTTCTTTCATCATTTGCTCCTTGTTTGGGCCAATTTTCTGGTTATACGGAATCCCGCTGATGGTATTTCAACATAACATTACATCAGAAAAATATACCAGCGGTGAAGTCTGTGCAAGTTACATGTGAATAGTGATCTCTTGCCTATAGGCCTACCCTTCTCCGTAGAGGACCTCTTTACGCCAAGAAATTGTCAAAACGCAATTTTTCTTGGGTACACGACATTTTACAAGCTTAGAAGTCAAGACCATATAGCCATTCGAAAGAGAAATGCACTTCCGTTGAAACTCTTTATTATTGTCAATTGTTGCATCTAGACACTTCTGCCGGTTAGTATTAATAGATATAATGAAAGTTTCAAAACAAAGGGAGCACGCGGGCATGAGGAGGCTTTTACGTGCGCTATCACTTGCGATTGGTGATATCTCGCATAACGTTACAACAGTTCGCTAACACTGATGACCTTCTGAATTTCAGATGTAATGTTTTATGCTTCAGAATACAATTAAAGAAGATACAGTGTGCCTCACGATAGATAATGTCAGTTGTTATTTCACACCGAGCATCTTTTCCATTAAGTGCAGGTGCTTTGTTCAGACAGGTGGAAGATGTATCAAGAAGACCTGGATTACATTTATTAACGCACGATACTACCGGACTCATAACAAGTCTCTGCACCTATTTTAAAAACGCTGTTTTTTTAAGACAAAAATTGTGAAGCCTACTTCCTTTCTCACTTCCAGATAATTTAGCGGAGAACGCAAACTCAGTTACAACCATCCTTTTCTGTAACATATTCTATGAAGCCAATGTACAAAAATAGTGTTATATTTTTTGCACGGCACGATTTTCCCGTCACTAGTAGGAGTGGGGTCGCATGGGCCGTAAAACCCTCGCTGATATGAATGGAGGACAATTAATAACAACAGGAGGTCTGTTCCGTCGTGTCCAAAGCTTACTTAATGGCAACTGTGACAATCCAAAGCCTTGTCTGTTGATTAATGAGCTGCTATGAGGTTCTGTCTCTTGTATCTCTCAACTGTCCTTTATGTGCAAATAAGAATTCACGTGAGTTGAAAAAATATATTTTGTACGAAGTCTTCCGCAAAAATTCATTATCTGTTTTTTTGTTTGTTTGTTTGTTTTTTTTGTAATGGCAGTAATAAAACACACATAAACTGCTACCTTTGCACAATAGCTTTGTCCTATGTGACTTGACAGAAAATGTAAGCATAGGGCACGGCGACTGACAGTCTGTATAACGAGGTTGTACAACGTGCTTATGTAGCTCATGAAGGTGTTTGTTCATGCCGTATTTTCAGAAGCTGGAGTGTAACATGCATGCATCATGTGCATAATATTTTCAGGTGTTTCTTTTGTATGTTAATCCTCACCGTTAAGCTGCTGCTACATATACTACTTCTTTTGAAAAATTCCTTGGTATCGGGTTGAAAATAACACACCGCACCTCCATTCCAAATAAGTACATGAGACATATTAAAGCAACATAACAACAACAGAAATACCGCGAGTTCACCCTGTGCTTGTCAATTTTGTTGAGCACGCCAGCTGAAACAGATACTCTGTTTGGCCCTATGATTCAATGATCGCAGTTATGAAGTAACTAGAGGCTGTAAGATTGTATATGGCTTATTTTTGCATGACAGTGACACTTATCGTCAAACATAAAGGTCATATACTTTAGGCTAACGTCATATCCCCGTTCAGACCGTGGTCTCGGGCGGTTGCTGACCCGGTCTGACCCCTGATATTCGAACAAGGACGCAGAGAAATGAGCAATAGCGAAAGCTTTCTGGATTTCGATCTGTTGGATAAACGCAATTATCGGCATCGTGAACATATTCGCGAGGTCTCATGAAATAACAATAGGATATGGGGAATCGACAGCTTGTTGCATGATTCATGCTCAACTACAATGTCATTTTCTGATCCACTCCCCAGGC
Organism: Hermodice carunculata; assembly: GCA_964020975.1. Taxonomy (NCBI): domain Eukaryota; kingdom Metazoa; phylum Annelida; class Polychaeta; order Eunicida; family Amphinomidae; genus Hermodice; species Hermodice carunculata. The sequence goes on along the minus strand of OZ026630.1, from coordinate 48,779,600 downwards.
CCCCTTTTGCCCCAGAAAGGAGATTCAAATCAAGCTCTGATTGGATGAGAGTTTTGTTTTGAAACGGGTCTCTGACACAGCTTCGCCTCCCAGAGGGTATGAATATGAACTTCAGCTATTGACGTATCTGGACAGGTCTGCACAAATGGTTATCAAAGATAAAAAGAAATTGCATATATCTGATGATTTTCTTTTGTGTATGGGGGCAAACATACATACATACATACATACATACACACATACATACATAGACACACGTCTATCTATCTATCTATCTATCTATCTATCTATCTATCTATCTATCTATCTATCTATCTATCTATCTATCTATCTATCTATCTATCTATCTATCTATCTATCCATCTGTCTATCTATCTGTCTCTCTCTCACTTTCTTTCTCTCTGTCTGTCTCTGTCTGTCTGTCTGTCTGTCTGTCTCTCTCTCTCTCTCTCTGTCTGTATATATATATATTCCGCTTCGTACCAACCTTTTTTGTTACAAGTGTATTCTAAAAACTATCTTCTACTACAAAACGTGGTGCTCCCGCCAATAAATTAGGTCCAATACTAAAAACACCGTACGTTTGCTCTCTGTGGAACTGTTGTGGCTGTGTGTATTAATTTGTGGAATGTTAAGCATATATTTAGGCCAGCACATTACTGAAACCCAAAATATCAGTGGGAAGTCAAAGTATTTATGATCTGCATGTAGGCCTAGTAAGTCTGTGCCTGGAGGCGCGTATGTACTGAGAATAATCCAGGTTTGCAGTAAAATGCCAGTTTATAGGAATCAATTTAGGCCACATCATAGGAATTGTGACATCTGCAGGCATGGAATCCAGGCTTGTGCAATACGCACTGTCTGCTTTGTCTTTCGAAAATCAAAGAGTTTGAGGTAAACGTTACACTTGAGGGTGGAAAGTCACATACTTTTTATATTTTTCTCAGCACTTTCATCTTTCCTTTTGTTGGCTTCATTTGATGGGCAAGGAAACCCAAACATTGAAAGCTTTCAGACACCTGCATCTCTTCACCCAGTTGATATCCATGGTGTCCCATTAACAACACTGCTGGTTGCTCCTTCGCGGACGATGACAGATTAGCTGAGCGGTTTGGCCCAAGTTCACATCGGGGTAGTATGGTAGTAGTAGAGTAAAACGTAAATGATAGAGATGAATACAAATTGCTAGTCCAGGTATCTTGGGAATAACTCATATCAAACTAACCACTGTAAACACTTATATAAACTACACATAAATTACATATCGTTAAATTGAATTGAAGTGAAATGAAATAAAATCAACCTAAATTGACTTTAATTGAAGAGCACCTGCTATGTTCTGCAGTGCCTTAAATTGTTTCATCCAGAGATTAGTGTGAGAGATAAAAGGCAACATGATATTCAATTTCAGAAAAGCAAAGCTGTTTATTGCTTCAAAATCAATAATATATTGAATTGAAGCTATTGCTGTTACATATTGCAGTCTGCAAACCTCGATTATAAGATCTTTTCGTTTATTTTATTATATTATTATCATATTATTCTAAGAATGAATTGACTTTGCGCAATTCTGCTTGTTTTTTTTATATGTGTACCTTTCTTGCAATTCTGTCTTTTTTATGCGTGTACCTTCCTTGCAATTCTGCTTCTTTGTTTTTTATGTGTGTACCTTCCTTGCAATTTTGTTTGCTTGTATTTTATTTGTGTACCTTTCTGCTCCTTCCAGTTTTACTGCTATATATGGTCTATAAATGTGAGCATTTAAAGAATGCCCCCTCATATTCCTACTTCGACCCCTTATCTACTTTAGATTCTGATTCAGGCAATTCGCGGATAAGTCTATATAAGAAAAAAAAATCTCTGACACCGTTCAGGCAACCCCTTTGAAATTTCCTAACAGCACTTTGAGTGCCCTTAAATCTTAATTTGTTCAAAAGAAGCACTGCAACCTTTTTCTTATTTTTCTCCTGAGTTTGGTTGTTATTCAGACCTTTTCTCCCAAAGCGCATAGAGCCACAAAAGACCAAAAAAGTGCCCTCTACCTGAACTCTACATATTGTTTTTCCAATAGCCAGCGATCTAGTGTGAGTAATAGGTAGAAAAATTACACATGTAATTAATCGTTTGTTACATTCTATTTCCACAGTTTTTGGATTCATGTGTATGGTGGGCGAGGTTATGATGGAACAGGATTTACACATGACTAACTCTTAATTCTATTTATAGTGTCACCATAACCGCTTGCTTTTCCGACCGCCATAAGTATGTGACACTTTATAACGTATCCAGTCATGTCAGATAATTGAAATGCATTTACATATATGAAAACATTCAGTAGTAATTTATGAACATCACATGGTGGTTAAATGACCACGAGATCGAGGGTGAGTTAAAATTGAAGTTCTTATATAGAGTTCGTTCACTTCAAGCAATAACGGCGGTCTCATTGGCAAATCCGATTTGACAGTTAGCACCGCTTCAGCCAAACTGCTTATTATACCATCAAATCAAACACATCTTCGTACAGCCCAACTGGACGGCACAATTCCTTTTTGCCATAAACAAGCGCTAACACTTGCCTGTGCTGATGTGTCAATATTTCGTCGTTCACCAGAGATGTTTGGCCCGGATATTTGGCCTGTTTGCACTATGTTCGGTTACAGGCAAATGTTTTGTTTTTTGAGGTTGAGATTCACGACAATTTTATTTAAAAACAGACAAATAATAACCTGAACCAGGTATATATAGCTGCGCAAGTCCCAAACAGCCACTTTACATACATATACTGATGTATTTTGGTGATTACTCACCAGTTTTAGTTGTTTCTCAAAACGAAAAATGAAAAGAATGGGAGCGCTGACCGTCACATGAAAGCCGGAGGTGTGACTGATATTGCATTGGTTGTTAACATTGTCATACTACATGGTGCAAAAACAACACTATTGATTGTAGACTTAGACAAGCGCAAGCACTACCATGCATAATACTGCGAAAACATGTCCAGATACATCTCGACATGATTGACGTCATGTCAGGTTCAAATCAAATTGTAAAATGTATGTTTAAGGGGCATTTTTACAAATAAATCAACAGGATATTCAAGTAAGCTGGATGGAACCCAAAACGCATTTGCGGCTGGATTTTAGGTGAGACAACAGAATGCTTTTCTCTGTATGACACTCAAGTCTAATCATGACAGCTGCTTTTGCCCATATTCGCTTTCTTCGTGATATCCATGTGCAGGACAGAAAAGTGTCTAGAGAATGTAAATGTGCTTGTTCCATTAGCTTACCATTGTACAGAAAGGTCTTTCTTTACCGTTTCTCTTAATGGGACATTAATTACGTCTTACTGATAGTTTAACTTTTGACATTTTAACTTTTAGAAAAAAATGGAATATAAATTTTAAGTGCCATCAATTTGAATCAATCGAAATACTTATGGTTTTGATCAAAATATGCAAGTTTTTTTTGCTAACAAACTAATATTTAATATCTCATTACCGCTAAAGATGCTGGTGTTATAAGTGAACACATAAGTCTATTCACCGAAAAGGTGTGGGTCCAAATAAAATGAAGGGAAGAGGCACGCATGTTATCTTTTGGGACATTTTACCCCTGAAGTACCAAGCGTGTGAGTGACGATGTTTCAAATTGAGACCATGCTTGTCGAATTTGTTTTCTGCAGGCACGCATAACGCTGCACTAAAAACCAGAAGCTGGACTGAAGTATGACCCAAGCAACTTCCAAGGGCGCTGACGCTTAAAATACGATTTCGGTGCAGCGTGATGACGTTTGATCTGCACAGTTATTACCTACGATTTCATACACTTCATAATCATTCCAGCTGGTCAGGCCGCCCACTTGCGCTAGAGTTACAGGCAATTAAATTCTCATCTCACTAAGATATCTTCCTAGGACACGGAAAGCTCACCTTCAAGTAAAGATGGCTTTTGTCATCGTGTGTTTTTGTGTTTACTTTTCCACGAGCAAAATACCGTTGTTTTGGTAGCGGATAGGTACAAAATAGTGTAACGTGCTGTGCTGGCAACAAATATTACATATTTTTTTTAAAAAAAAAGATTTTTCCCTCATCGAAAATATGTATTTTTTTGTTTGCTGTTCCTAATTTCCTCTTCTTTTTTATTTGGAAGGGGAGCTTAAGTCTGCCAAATGACGTGATATCATACTATTATCCCCCCAGCCTTATTAAATATTGCTGTAAAACATTCTAGGGTTTTAGTTCCTTTTGCCCCATGTATATTTGTTTGCACTCTAAATAACAACATGGGCAACTGTCCGTCGCAAGTGTAGTCTGTTTGACACGACTCTCATATTTTCGCCCGCATCTTCTTTATTTCGGATATTCACTAGGTCAGTTCCACACAAAAGAAATCAGGTTGGTTCAAACGTATTTTGTCTGAATGAAACATAATGAGGAAGAAGTGCATAGCACTATATTGATCCTTCTTGTAGAGGAGTGACGAAGGCAGGACGAACACTTCAACACAGTTCCAGTGCATAACCGCTAAGGGAGTCCTGAGAAGGAAAGTCAGAATGTGAGTTTGAATTAGCATTTGCTCTGGTAAGGCGAGTGTTGCCCTCCGGAGAAATCATGTTAAACATCAGTATACTCGCATCCCGAGTATGTTGACCTCAAAGCGGTGAAACATAGATGTTAAAGACGATTGGAGTCATACCTGCTTGTGATCAAATGAAGTTACAGATATGGATTATGATCCTATGGAAGATATGGACAGACTGCACGTCATACACAATTCTTATCCCACTGGAGAAAATAGACTGGCATCAACTGTACATGTGCGGTATTCTAATGTAAAAGGTGAACTTTATGGCAGAGTCGACGTGGGACTTGGTACGGATCAGTTTGGTGGATTTTCTTTACGGACCTCGGGCTTGGCAATACCGTCGGCGAACCATCCCAAGCTGTTGACAAGCTTTTGGTATAATCTCCACCACAGTGACCTGTTAAGCTGCCAGTGAGCCCATAGTGTTATGCTTGATAAAATACAGGGAAGGAAGACAGCGTGTTTTAGGGTTTCTCTGGCTTAGTATTAAGGACGAAATACCTGTCGAGTGACATTAGTTTGCAACCGGCTTAAATTGTGTTGCAAATTTGTGACTGCCTACCTCCGCGCATAAAGAGCATAGTTTACTGTGGGAAAAGTATTCCAGAGATTTACAAAGTGGCATACCTGACAGGCAGGTCAGATTCCGAGTTCTCGGGTAGTCAAATGCTTTTCTAAAATGCATCAGTGTGAAGTGGAATGGTTTAAAATCAAATGTTGCATGCGGTATGAGCTTTGGCCTGTACCAATGAAGGCGTTAATTGGGAACAATGTAAAGGAATGCAACAGTAACTTGGGCTGATGCTTTACTTTTGTTCAAGTTTTCAACAGTCATGCTGGATGGCAACTGTTACGCTGTTCCGCACAAACCAGTGTGGGAATTATGCAGCTTGGACTGCCCCATCCACACATAGATTGACATGACATTAGGGATATAATAAATCGCAAAAAAGGCCATGTATAGGCCAGTACTCTACGTTGCTATGGTTGTAAATTTGTCAGGACTTCAATGGACCTACATTATGCGTATATAAGCGACTTCTAGCAGAACGGTGTTTGTACCACAGGGGAGGGGGGGGGGGCCCGCTTGGTTAACAAAATTTTGGCACTCATTCGCAGCATTGACTAGTAAAGGTTATATGGACAAATGCCTATGATCCTCTCCCAGCATGGTGGGACTTGTATAATGCTGGGCTTTCATATATACCACGAGAAACTATCTGTGACGTGCATTGTTTCTGTGTGCGGGTGGACACAACGGGAAAGAAAAACTAACATCGGGACAGTGACACAAAATAACCCAAGAACACTGAATCATACTGTTACCCAGTATTTAGGGATGGTGCAACATTATCATAATTTTTCTAATTGGTACGTAAGATACTAAATCTCATGACCTCCCTCACCCAAATTAGTACTTTAAAAATGATGATTTAAAAAATCATACCAAAATTGCACAAAATAGGCCAAAAATTGACCAGGATTCCAGATAAATCCCTTGAAATTGGGATGTATCCTCTTCAGATACGACTTTTCCATAACAAATTCCCTCTTGGGGCAGTCTACAGACCCCCAGTTCACCAGTTTTCGTCTAGGGCATTGAAGGTGGCGGCATACATACTGTTACTTATGCCAGTGACTTAAACTCTGATTTAAACACTGGTCATGGTGCAAAATTGAAGCACTCCCGCCTTACTAATTTGTTATAATGCATATCGACGAGGCTACAAGAGTTACACAGACTACTTTTACCTGTTTGGATCAAATTAAAACCGACAAACGAGCGATATAAAAGATATTTGAGTTGTACCAACAATTTGCAATTGTAACCACTCCGTAGCGATTTTTAGTGTACTTTTTCCTCACAAGAAGAGTCGTATTTTGCTAGCTATATTTACCAATACGACAAAGCGGATTTTGACAAATTAGAAATCTATTTTTATCACGTTAGTGGGGGTATTGTTTTACTTCTCAAAATGTTGATGACCGTTACAGAAACTGGACTGCAAACCATACTGCGTATAATCCTAATAAATAAATAACAGTACGTCCCTGTGATCTTTCGTTGTATGATTCCACACATCACTGTGAGAAGGGGAAAGATATCCAAACTTATAAAATAGCAAAAAGTAAGACACGCTTATAACACACTTCGTAGCCAGTATTAAGAGCACTTAAAATTGCAGAAGAAAACCATAACTATGTTCTTACTATCTTAGTGCGTTGCTTAAAAGTTCCTAACACAAAATCAAGGCTTGGAGGGGAACCATATACTTCACAAAATGCATTGAAACTTCTGCCGTCCCGTGATCAGTACATAAAAACCGTAATGCTGGGGCCAATCTGTCCAAAGCTGATATTTTCAATATATTGTATTCGTTCTGAGGTAGAGCAATTTTGACATCTCGGGGGCCCCATTGCTTCCAGCCGTAGGAATGCCTTTCAATGTGGTTGAGTCTGTCCAAATTAACTCGGATGCAGTTTTCGATATTTTAAAAAGTCTGAATGTCACAGAGGCCACCAGTACCCGGTACAATCAGCTTTTGTCTTTTGAAGGAAGGAGATTTATCCATGTGTGTATTACTTACTAATCTATGCAATCTATCGTTATGTCTTGGAATTTTCTCCGGCTTATCATAGCGAGGTAATGTCACCTGTTTATGTAAAAAAAGGAAATCCTGGTTTATGAGATAACCACCGACCTAGTTTTCTTCGAAGTTGCCGTTTGAAAGTAACGAGAAAAATCTTTTTTTAAATCATGTTTTTTCAACTTTTTAGGAATGATTTAGGTCTCTCTTGCAATCAGTCTGAATTTAACCGCATAATTTAACAATGAATCGGCTTCTTGCACTTTATCACGAAGTATGCATAGCAATCGATCTTCAGAAAGACTTCGGAATGTGGTCCTTGATATAAGCAAGGCTTTCGATCGTGTTTGTCACGATGGCTTATTATATAGATTAGAATACGATAAAATAGCCACCTCCCTGCTCAACTAATTCCACAATTTAACCACCAACGGCGCGTGGTAATTGAGGGGAAGAAATCTGATTGGGGCACGACAAATACTGGGTTCCCGCAGGGTTCTATATTATGGCCACCTGTGTTTTTTGTATTCATAAATGATATTGTGGGCATTGTTCGGTCCAACACAAAACTTGCAGATGACACTTACTTTTTCCTCAATCTCGACAATCCAAATTTAATTGTAATTCTGATGAACGATCACCTCAACTCCATTCATTGTTGGTCTAAAGACTGGTTCGTCACTTTTAATGCTCTATAAACTGACTTCATATCAATTTTGCGGAAACGAAATCAGGTAAAGTACCCTCTTCTATTATTCCAAAGTCATCAGCCGGGAATGCGAGTAGCACAAACATTGAGGTCTTGGTTTCAGATCTGATCTTAGGTGGGCCAATCATATTACAATATTATTCACGAAACCCACCAAACAGCTCAGAAAAAATCTTGATAGGATAACATTAATAACAATACATACCTCATCCATTCGACATTCAGTGGAATATGGTTGTGTTGTCCGGGATGACTGCACTCAAGCAAGTGTATCGAGGCTAGAACGTGTTCACTTGTCTGCTGCCCATCTCATCTATGGTGCCATGCGCATGCGTGCCACATCAACAATTAAATAAAAGGAAGAAACCGGTCTAACATTATAGGCTGAGCGTGCAGAAATGTGCTTAATGATACAAGTCTTTAAGATGAAACAATTTAGTTCCAGACTACCTCAACGATATTACTCCTAATCATTCACATTTCAATAAAAGGTATGATACAAGACAAACCACTGGACCTACCTCAGTTCAGAGCAAGAACTGATTTATCAACAATTTTTTTTCTTTGCTACAAGACTTCGGAACCAACTACCATTGGGAACAAGAAACTGACTCTCCTAATTCTAAAACAAGCTATAACTGTTCCTCTATCAGGCAGACAAACGGAATTGTATTATTATGTTGGCAATAGATTCCCAACAGTTATCCTTGTAACATTACGTATGAAGTGCAGGCAACAGAATGACCACCTGGTTGACATCAGTGTTTCCGATATCCCAGTCACGAACATATCCCGACTTACTACTGACTTCAGCAACTTAAAAAACAAAATATCTTGTACGGAATACATAAGTTTGAACAACGTAAAAACTATAAATATTCATGGCATTAAAGAAGTCTCTGCTACCACAAGGACGATTTCAACTAATCTGTCGCTTTACATAATTATGTCCAACAGTGTCCTGCGTATGTCTAGTCTGGACATTAACTTCATTTTACATATATTTTTATCAGTGCACTAAAAACTACACCACACGCAGGTAGTCTCCAATGATGATGTCCTTGTGCTGCATTCTTGGGATGGGTGGGTGGGGGGGGGATGTCGGCCTGGTGACCAACTTTTTCCTGACCTTGCACATTGTATTTACCATGAAGTTAAAAAGTAAATTTCAAATACTTCTGAGGTACTTAGCAGTTTTCTCATGTCGAGCATTTGCTTGGATGTAACTTAAATAAACCAGAATAACGTAACGCATTTGCTTATATAACCCCTTTTCAAACCAAGAAGAAAGGTTACCTATGTAACCCTTTTTCAATCAAAGAATCTTTTGTTATTTGATGTGCGACTAGCTCGGCCATCAAAGACTGATTGTAAGAGTATTCTTTGAAATATTTTGGCTTCTGGTAAGAGGCATTAAAGTTGTATTTTTAAAACCGCAATCGAAAAAAAGATATCCGATAACATTTTAATGTGAACAATTACCAGTATGAAGTATCTCCACTCACTCAATTTTTACGGAAGACACTAATTACTTTCAAGCTTTAATATTTTTGCTGCTTTTTGCATCATATAAACACTGCAACTCTACACATTTCAACACATCACAGAAGGAATTGTGTCTATAGATAGACTATACGCTCGTAACATCCAAATTAGGTCAGATTGAGATGCAGATCATGTTATGATTTAATAACACTATGTATTCTTACTTCAGAATGAAGTCCAACTATCATCGTTTATCGCGGACGACTCATTGTTTGCGTGGTTGGCCACCTGTCAGCCCCATTTCACTACTGTTCAAATGATAAACGTAGCGGGTGACCCGTGTACGTTCACTCTACCGATAGCAAGTGAAGTGTTTTGATTCAACATGGTCTAAGTATGGAACCTGCATTCATTTATGCCAAGAAAAGGTGCATTGTATTTCCTGAAACAGCAGGGAAATGCCTGTCAACAAACGTATCCAATATAACCCTGGAGGCATTGTTGAAAACCTTGATGTAAGATGAATGCAGGACATTTACCCCAGTGTTATTCTTGGATGTATTCAAATGCAATACAAAATGAAACAATTGCATGTCCGATGCGGCTTCATTATCATCCGTAAATGTGGGTCTAATGGCTTCTTTGCGTACTTTAATATATCACAGTGGCCATTTGATCTCATTTGTATGATACATACAGGTTCCGACATAGAAATGATATATGAGTAAACATAACACCAAAGTATGGCAGTGACGTCAGAAAATCAAATTCATTCCGAAACAGAGATATGCGGTAAATCAGGAAGGGCATCTGACAGTCGTAGCTGGATGTTTGATTTGGATACAACATCTTGCCCTCTAAATAATTGCAGTAACTATCTTGTTAAAGTTATGTGTGCATAAATGAAAACACAAGACAAGAAATATCTCCAATCAATTTCCTGTGTACATATGAAGACATCAACTCTGAGTCTACTGCGTAAAATGCTGGTCTGTGCAGTGTATCATTTTTGCCGTTGTAACCTTCATATACATTGGCTGGCCGCAATAATCAGCAAACGTAGCAAATGCATGTAAATTTGGTCTCACTTATGAATTGAATCAGCCTCTCGCACCAGTTTAAGTTTAGAAACTTACTACCTTCAAAATAAAACAGAAAAATCGATAAAAAGATAGATAGATAAATAGATAGATAGATAGATAGATAGATATGAATAAATAAATAAATAAATAAATAAATAAATTAATTAATTGATTAATTAATTAATTGATTGATTGATTAATGAAAACATGTCGGTTTGATAGTTTGGTATACATACTACAAATTTCACATTGTATGTAGCTTATGCATTGCGTGCTGAACATGAACCAGTCGTGGATATCCTCTTGAAAGGTCTGGCTATGTATTTCTTAGGATCTTGTCGTGACGTGAAAGTGGACCAGACATTCAAATAAAGTGTCCATCAATCAGAACACTCAGTCAAAGACGTACAGAAGATTAGCCCGTCAGGAGACATTAATTACGCACAAAAGTGTAAAAATACTCATCATTCTGGTAACGCAATATATTGGCAAATTAGGCGTACAAATGAAGATATCTTTGATACAGTAAATTCAATGTTATCGCGAACAATTTGAAATCGAATCTCTATAACTGCCATTTCATGTGCATGTGCAAATGTGCATTAAATTTTATGAATTCCTCACACTGCAAAGTATAATTTGTGAGACATTCTTGCTTAAGATACCTTTTTATCGTCTTGGCACATTCGCTATATGGAGACAAGAGAGCTTTAAACAGGATGTAGCATTTATGAACAGAATGTTGCTGGCCATGTCTTAATGTTAGCGAGCTAGTTCAGCGTGGGAGGAATACGATGGACAATGACAGCATAACTGAATAGTTCACATCGTTTTGTTTCTAAAAATACGCTTTTGGAAGCTATAAGTGTCATAATAAATAGGTTGACGTAACGGTATCCACACATATTAAGGTTACTACCAAGTTCCTCTTCAGTTAAATGCTAGACAGGAAATGTGGTTCAATTGTTACAAGAAAAATATTTTCAGTGAGGCAAATGCTTTCCTTGCATCTCTCGGCCACTTTTGTAAGCCGCAAAAGAGCATGTACATTAGGATATATATATATATATATATATATATATATATATATATATATATATATATATATATATATATATATATATATATATATATATATATATATATATATATATATATCCTAAAACAGCCAAAGCCTCATCGTTTTTCTTCATTTGACAGAATTTATATGGTTAATTAGGTAATCAAAGCTTTCATAGGGGTAACTTCATTAAAATTGTTGTTTTTATTCAAAAAACAGGAACATAATATGATGTTAACTTGCTTCAATTGAAATTTTGGCGGTATGAAAATCCAATACAGTTCGTCTCACATGGACCTTCATGTATGCAGAACATAACCTGACGAGACAACAGTTGAAATGATGGCAATTGTCTTCGATGAATATGATTCAATTTGTAATGCTTTTGTTTTACATATACATATTCTGATAACGTATGTCGATGATAAAATGGTTACATCATGATGACAAATTTCTTTGAGCTGCGAGCGTTTGAGATATTTTCCAAGAAACGGATTGTGCGTCAGAATATTAACATGGGGAAGGGATTCCTGTCATCGGATATATCACAAATCATTCCTCACGTAGTTGTTGGGCTTCGGAAAGAAGATCGGTGCTGGAGTATCATATTGATTCTATTGAACTTAGAAACAAGGTCACAAGCCCATTTGTGGATGTAAAATATGTTTTGAATGCAAGAAACTGCGTACTATGAAAAGATGGGGAAAAGATCACGCAGTCTGAAAACAACGTTTTGAAAACAGTAAAAATGTCCGTTTTTCTTAATAATTGCAGTGTTTTAGACTCCGAATCTCAAACATCTTGGCATTATTTAATTTCTGATCGTTCCTGGACAAATCACCTTGATGTGAAAGCGGTGAAACTTGTAGACTGCCTTGTGGCATGAAATTCTCACAGCAGAAAATCCTTGCAGAACATGTACTTGTCATTTATGCGAGCCCTCCTAGAATACGGCGACATCCCCGAGTACAATTGTTCCCTGGAATTCCCCAATAAAATTGAAAAGTAAATTTAGCGCAGTTAGCAGCTGCGTGTGTTATAACACAATAGGTAACGCTAAAAGCGAGAAGAGAGAAACAGAAACTTGTACTTGTTTTAAAAAAATATCAATGGTTTGGTTCCTGATTACTTGCGAGACAGGATTCAAGAAGTAATTGCCACCAGTCACAACACGAGGCATAATAACGAAATTCCCTTGATATTCTGTAAATCCGAGACACGTAGTAAATCCCATTTTCTTCTACTATTCAAAACTACCGAACTTTAGATGAGCACACACAGAACTACGAAATAATTCGGGTATTCAGACATAGACTGCTTCGTAACAAGAAAACATGTCCCTGTATTATATTAGGAAAATAGACTTGCTGAAAATTATACCCAAGTACGTCATAACTGAACAGGTATTCATAAAAGGTTCGCAGCTTGTTTACCGATCCATATTTCATATGAAATAAAATATGTTTAACCCAACAAAAGTACAACATACAGACCAAACTAACCCAGTTAGTTATCAAGGAGCCAATTGCGAACACTGGAACTTACCGATGGCTTGCCGTTTTAATATTTTATCGGAATTCAATAAATCTAAAATTCGAATTATAAACAACTGTAAATCAACTTTATATAAATGAATAAAGATAACTGCTTTATAGTTTTCTAAAATCATTTATAGATACCTAAAAATCATGAATGCATATCAAAAAATTGAATCATAGATGTCTATGGGGCGTTGTGTAACTATTTATCAGGCATTTCCTGATATCGAAAAATCAAATCTTGATATCAATAAATCGATTTTTTGATGTAAGCAATTCCAACTCTTGATATCAAGAAATCGTTTTTGATTATTGATATCAAGATATGAATTCTTAATATCAAGAAAACGAATAATTGATATTTATGGGGCGCCGTTTCATTATTTGTTAGACATTTGTTCACGTCCAAAATCAAGTTTTGATATCAATAGGTCGATTCCTCGATGTCAAAAATTCGAATTATTGATATCAAGAAATGAATTCTTGATGGCTAAAAATCAACTCATTGATATCAAATAAACCATTTATTGATATCAAATAAACCAAATCATGATATCAATAATTCGAATTTTTTCATATAAAAAAATAATACACATTGCTGATGTCAATAACCCGGATTATTGATATCAAGAAATCATTTATTGATATGAAGGGCAGCATGGAGAAAACACACACGCGTGCGAAATGATTCCCTTGTAAGCCTTGACTATTTCTGTTTATTCTATAGTAAGATAATATTTCATTTTTTATTCATTTAATTTTTATCAGTGTTTTAAATGTCCATTCCCTCCTTTAAAACGCTGGCAACACTTATTACTACTTGAAACTGGCGAAAACAAGGCACTGGCTATCCGTTGAAGTAGTCAGTAGGATTTTCTGATAAAGAAACTGCCAGCATCAGCTGATCGGGTATTGTAAGAATGGATAGAGGAGGTACGAGTAAAGAGGGTGGTGAGGTAATCGGGAGTTTTGTTGTTGGTGATCTTCCACATTAAATGCATTGATTGTAGAACAATCTTCGCTTTATACTCATCCATTTGATGGTGTCCAGCATATCCGTGATATGATTTCTAGGGCACACTCTAAAATTATCCTCATTGCCTTGTTATGAATATGTTGGAGTTTAACTAGATCCTGTTTTCGGATACTATTGCTCCAGACTGTACTACAGTAGTCAATATGGGGCAGTATGATTGTGTTGTACAAAGTTACTCTAGCGTTAGGTGGTATGTATCTGGCTGCCCTAGAGAAAACACCCATTGCCATTTTTACTTTATTCAGGGAAGACTGTATCAAAATGATCACTGAATTTAAGTCTTGAGTCAAGTTGTACCCCGCAAGGTATTAAGGTATTGCAAGAGTACCTTGGAGTACAAATTGACTTCAATATATATATATATATATATATATATATATATATATATATATATATATATATATAGATATATACATGTGTGTGTGTGTGTGTGTGTGTGTGTGTGTGTGTGTGTGTGTATAAAGATGGCGGACATCTAAGGAGCATCCAGTCTTGCGTTCCAAGAACCATTATATTTTAAAAATCCAAACATTATTCATAGATTTCTACAATCCCAACTTTTAACAAATTACCGTATGCTCCCTCTTGATGCTCTGATTTTCAAACCTAGAATTCATTTTAAATATTGATAAATTTCAGATATGTATAATTTAAGTTAAGATATCTATAAATCACATTCTTTTTAGACATCAACAATTTAATTGTACATATCGCAAATGGAATTGTAAAAATATAAAATAGAATGACAGATATCTAAAATTAAATATTAAAACGGCTTACCATACTTACTCCCGCTACTGTTCGATATCAAAGAAGCTACAAATTTTGTTAAATTCTAACGTCTCTGACAAACATTGCTTGTGCCCTGTGTGTGCTATTCCAAAGCAGGTTATGGTGACACTGACATCGTTTTTCATTTTTCGTCTTCTCCAGCTGGAGGGGCTGGTACACTTTGTGACTCTCATGAAGAAATGTTTAATTTCTGTCTATCGGTACCACTTAATACCCTAGTAGTATAAAAAGTATAAAATATTTTCTAAACGAAAACATATCATCAACTTTAATTCTGGAACTAAATATATAAAATTTTAGTATCGCTATTGATGTGATTAAGGTTCAATAAAAACTCTTCAATTTTGAATAAAATTTAAAATGACATTTAAAAAATGACAATCAGATTTAGTTTACAGTGTCAACTGAAACAACACATGGTGCTGTCCAAAACCGTATTTCATTTTTAGAAAGCGCTTAGCTCTAATTTATTGCTTGTTTAAATTAAAAAAAATGATTTAGGCATCATGCAAATTTTGAACTTAAACCATTATCAAAAATCTAAAATATGATCCTATTGCTAGAAGTGCAGTGTTTCATTTCCCATAAAAATCTACTGTTCCACATTTTCAAGTAAATAAAAGTTCTATTTTTTAACACGTACAGGAATTTCATTTCTAATAAGTGAATCCAAATGTATACGCTTAGAAAATATATAGTTTATATGGAATAAGCAGTCTAGTGTATATAAGGACATGTTTGGAACGAAGTAACGTTTTCTTTGTAAAGGGCTACCAAAGTGTATAAGGCCGTTAACTAGACGAATAATTTTTTCATTGTGACTTCATTGTACAAATCATTTCCATAAATGTTTCAATAATGGTGGGGAAATAGGGTCATGGCGCTACCTTATTGTACACATTTCGAGTTGAAATAATAATAATAATAATAATAATAATAATAATAATAATAATAATAATAATAATAATAATAATAATAATAATAATGATAATGATAATGACAATGATAATGATATGATTTATGCTGTGATTAATGTTATTATTATTATTATTATAACTTATATCTGGGTGTATGCTTCTTGCTTCATGTAGTAGTACTCTGACATAAAGAATTTGATACACAACAACTTGACATTTTCTACGTGTATAAGGAGTTGGTCCAGTAGATATTTGCAACGTGTAATAATAATAATAATAATGATGATAATAATAATAATAATAATAATAATAATAATAATAATAATAATAATAATAATAATAATAATAATAATAATGATAATGATAATGACAATGATAATGATATGATTTATGCTGTGATTAATGTTATTATTATTATTATTATTATTATTATTATTATTATTATTATTATTATTATTATTATTATTATTATTATTATTATTATTATTATTATTATTATTATTATTATTATCATTATTATTATTATTATTATTACACGTTGCAAATATCTACTGGACCAACTCCTTATACACGTAGAAAATGTCAAGTTGTTGTGTATCAAATTCTTTATGTCAGAGTACTACTACATGAAGCAAGAAGCATACACCCAGATATCCTAAGATATTCCGTTCTTCCCCCTGGAATTAAGTAATCAGCATCACTAGAGCACAAGAAACAGGATAGGTCTTTCATCCTAATCAAATCAATCGAGACACAGATGAGTGCGCTCACATATGTTGACTGAGACTGAAGTCTGAAACTCAGGTGTTTCCAATGTGTTCTCCGACTCCGTGTCTTTATTTCTTACGTTGACTGACAAGTCAAAACTACTAGTAATTTGAATTTAATGGCAGTTTAGCATTTATATACGGGGTTTCTTTTAATATACATAAATATAACTATACCTTAAATGTAACGCATATAACTTGATTCAACTCCATGGAACAAACAAAACAGTCAGGGACCTATGCATATTCATAGGCTGAATTAATACTCATTGATATATGCATAACGAACTGCAACTGATGAGTTTTGACGAACTATTTATTGAAGATGCGTTGCTTATTTTCTTCTTTAACTTATTTCTTCCATATCCATGAACTTTCCATAGATCTTTGGCATGTGTTATTAGCTGATGTGTTGATCAATTAATGTATGATATATACAAGCATAGTATCATTCATGTTTCATTAACTGATCCATGATATATACAGGGTCAGTATTTTCCGCATCACTACTCCCAGACTAGGCCACAATTGGAGACTTTCAACAGCTCACAAGGGGCCAATGTACAGTGACACGGTAAAAAAAATGCTTCATATTCCCTCTCCGCAATTTAAGAACACTATCTACGTACTTTTATCATGGTGCGTGTACTGTTTCGAAAAGGTCATGATTTGCCTGCTACACATACCTCCCTGCTTTATCCACTGCAGTGTTAATGCAAATTGATTTCAAACCAACAAAGATCATAGTCATGTCAAATGATCAGTGTGATTTGGTATCACTAAGTGCTAATGGTATAAAGGTAAAGTGCTTCCTCAATAAAATGGTGATAGGCTCCATAAAGCCACACTATGAAATAGAAAACTCACCTCATGATGAAGGGACATTTAACATTGAAGTATAAGCAGAAGGGAATCTGCAAGAGCCAAGGATTGACTATGTTATTCCAGAATCCACTTTTTAAAGCTTTATTTCATCATTTTTCCAATATAAGGTTGTATTTGCTCATGCATCCCAAGTGCCATTTACACAACACATAAATATGTTATTTATAAATTCTTCGTCGTTCTCGATTATTAAGCAGTTTCGATCATACATATGCCTTTTGTCTTTGTCTTACAAAATATGTAATAGTAAGGGGTTGTCCCGATGGCCTAGAGGTCAGCATGTTTTTTATCGTATTTTTCATTTAATGACTTTCATCTTTTTTGTATCTTTACAAAGCTTGAAACTTTAGGTTATGTTGTTCTCTGTGTAGCTGAACATGTATAAACCGTTTTGCTATTAAACTACAAACATTTGAATTGTATAGTCTACCTGTATATCCTTATACTATTTATCTATTTTTCATTCAAACTCTTTCAAAGAGTGGACAAGCTATTATAGAGTATGCTTAGTAAAGGATTTCTTTGCCTTCGGAAAATGAAAAATAAAAAAATGGCAGAGTCAAGATGATCCTGCAGATAGGCCTTGCAGTCAACCTCTGGTCGATATAATACCACCACTGTTAGCTTTCGCAAGTAAGTGGTTGCCTCATGAATAATTATGTCTCACCGTGCAACAGTCGGACATTGTTTTTGGGTATGTTTCTTCTGCTTCTTCTTTTTCTTGTTCTCCTACTTCAACACAGTGTTTCGAAGGCGATTGCTCAAGACAGATTAGACTAGGTAAGTTGAATTTTTTTTTGGTGAATATGTTCCTATATAAGACCTTGCTTGAGATTGCATCTAAAATCGACGCAAATGCGAGCACTGTGCAAGGATTTGACTTGGGGTTGAAATTGTGCACGATCATGTACCATAATATAAACTAGGTTAGAATTGTAGATGGGTTACCCTTTATCCATTTGCAAAGTAACACGACCACTTAAAAAAAAACATTGCAAACGCACTTGAGAAGGATTCGGTTTGGGAGTTTGAAATTTGGTGTGATTATGTTGCTACCTAAGACTTTTGTAAGACCTTGCATGTGATTGCAGATGTTTGACTGTGACCTATTTTTCAAGGTTACACTGCTATTTTCTCCAAAACCATTGCAGATATTATAAGTCCAAAGGATTTGACTTAGGAGGTTGACATTTTATGTGATTATGTACCAATTTAACAGCTAGGTTGGGATTGCAGATTGGTGACCTTTGAGGTGTTCTTCAAGGTCACATGGGCATTGCCGTGAAAATCAGCGCGTGTATGATAACGTCAGGAGGTTTTGACGTAGGAGGTTGAAATGTTATGTGATTATGTACCAATATAAGACCTAATTTTAGACTATGGATGGATGACCTTGATCTATTTTTCATTGTCACACAGCTGTTTCCATGAAATGATCAGCAGACGCAACTTGTAAGGGTGCACGGGGGACATTTGATTTTCTGCTGGAAAATCAGCCTGTTGTTCATATCTAAAATAGTACTAATCATAACGTCTGTCCAATAAAAATGCACAATCTCCTCCATTTCTATTATTTTCTAGCAGTGGCTTGTAGGTAGTGCCCTAATAATAAGATTTAGACCCAGCCAAATATGGCTGGGAAGCTGGGCCGGAGCTTGGCTGTACATTCCTATAGCTGGACCACAGCTTGGGCACCGGCAGTCTTGGCCTGGGTCCCTTTGTGCCAACAACTATTCATCCTCAGTGGGTTAAACTAGTGAAAGGCCAAGGCTACTTTGATTATTTTTAACTGCAAAAATATGTTGGTGCGCACCACAGGCAAAATACTCATATATCAGGTAAAGTTGCATCGTTGAACACGATGTAGTGTATCTAATCTTCATCAAAATTTTACAATCATTTATTTAGTTTCCTTTATTTTTATTTCTATTTGAATTGATATACGTAATGGAGATGTTTTCGGGAATTTAGTCTTGTTACGTCGAAACGTATTCAGAGTTTTTGAATCTGGTGAATTTTTGGTCTGGAGATGTAACAGTACCGATAATCCACTATGATTGTTGTTTATAATACGTTCCAATAAACATTAATTAGCCGATTATAGTTGTTTTACCAGATGGTAGCGGTAGCTGGGCACCTCACTCAGACTGAGCGGACAATCCCCGGCGAATGGATACGCAAACAATACTGATGACTCGTAACATGGAACTGCTCCACCTACAATTGACTCTATTACTATTAATTGCGAATTTTTTAATTGCAGAGGATTTAAACAATTCTAAGAATTTGTGCGTAACCGTGCATTCAAAATGACACGTAGCCGAAGCATGATGAATTCTGTCTTATTGAAGAAACACGAAAACACAATCATTTCGTCAAAGATTGGTCATTTAGTATTTTTTACACATCATGCCTGATATCCATTCCTTAACCCCAGACAAGGAATGTATCTGGATTAAAACAAATAATTTTTATACAGAAAATATCTCAAAGCCTCGTGCCGCTACTGTAAAACAGGAAGCTATAAAACAAGTGCAATCCAAAAATGGGCAAAACAGTGGTTGGTTACATTTAATAGCACTAAACCCAAAACTATGCTTGCTAGTAGAAAGCGAAATCCTTCATACTCTCCAGTGCACTTTCAAGATAACACCCTTGAGAACGTCACTCAACAGAAATATCTTGGTCTGGTGATAAGCTCAGATTTATCGTGGTCTAATCATATTAATTATATAGCTTCTAAAGCTAAACGACTAATTGGTGTGATGAAAATGCTGCAATATAAACTTAGCAGGCGCTCTTTGGAAATAGTTTTCTTCATGTATATCGAACCTATATCAGAATATGGAGATGTGGTCTGGGGAGGATGCACGGAGTCAGACGCCGAACTATTAGAGAGTATTCAACTGGATGCAGCCCGCGCTGTAACGGGAGCCACACGTTGACTAGCCACTCCAAAATTTACAGTCAAACTGGATGGGAAACCCTTTCGAAGCGCAGGGAAAAACACAGATTAAAATTATTCTACAAAATGATTCATGGCCAGGCACCTTCATACCTGTGTAATTTAATTCCTGCAAATGTATCATCCAGGAACCAATACAACATTAGATCCATAAATAACTTAACTGAACCCAAATGCAGACTAAATCTGTTTAAAAATTCCTTTTTACCATCCACTATTCCACAATGGAACATGCTTCCACGTGCTGTTCGCAATTCAGAAGACGTAGAATTATTTCAACGTAAACTTGATAGTGACATCCAAAAAAACAACGAATTGATTTACATAGGTAAGAGGAGATTAAACATTTTACATGCTCGAATCAGGATGGGTTGCAGCCAGTTGAACCACGACATGCACACAATTGGTTTAATTGGTTCCCCTGCATGTACATGTGGTGCTCCTTCCGAAACTTCTTTCCACTTTTTCTTTGAATGTCCGAATATCACCGTACATAGGAAATCTCTACAGTCACTAGTAATACCCCTGGCTCCTTTCACTTTAAGTACCTTACTATATGGAAGCAAAAGTTGTTCAAAAGCAAACAACAAAATTATCTTTGAATCGGTATAAAATTTTATCCTTCTGTCAGGCAGATTTCAACCTCCGTAAATTAAATTACATTAACTTCGTAAAAGACATAATTATTATCTTTGTTTGCATGCGTATCTGTGTACATGTATATATATATATATATATATATATATATATATATATATATATATATATATATATATATATACACATTCTTACAGACGTACATGTATCTGTATTAGCGTATACGTGAGCTAACCTGTACACGTATATATATATTTTTCACCGAAGATAAGCTGAAAGTCCCCTATCTGTCCCTTAAATATCGTGGGTGTGTACCTTCTAAGTGGTGTGTCTGCGTCATTGTACCGTCCTGTGTCGCGTAGTCTTTGTTTTTCCTTTTCTCTCTCTCTCTCTCTCATATATATATATATATATATATATATATATATATATATATATATATATATATATATATATATATATTTACTTACTTATCTGCATATAACACGAGAGGGATTAGTATAGGCATTGCCTTTTTCCCAATTGTATTTTTTGAAATAAAATATGTTTAAACCAAGTATTGTCTTTGTTGGAAGGAATCTTGCCCCGGATACGATGCCATAACCATTGAACACCAGACCCACAGGAACTCTCTAATATTGCGTGAACATTTAGGTATCATATTCTCCTGTATTTTGACACACACGATTTTACCCTCTAACGTTGATCTTGGCATTTTCATACTCTCCTTGAAAAGCCTGGCCTAGAGCCGGAAGACAACAGTAGTGACCGACCCATAACACTTAGTACGACTTACTCAAGACTCCTTTTACTCCTCATGATACCACCCAAGAAACTTGGTAGACTGCAGTCTGGTTTTAGGAAAATGCTTAGTACCTCATTCGGGTGTACCTTGCTGCACAGTGTTATCATACATTTCAACAGTAATAAATCGAATATTTTCGTCAGCTGTTTGGACATGGACCGTTGCTTCGATAGGGCATGGTACACGGGGAGCTTCCTCAGAATCATCGACCTAATCCCTGCAAAAGATGGCTTATTTTTCTATAAATGATATAGCGGATTAAAACAAGTGGTAAGATAGAATTCAAAGTACAGCAATACTTTCATGTCAAGAGGAGTACTCGTCAGGGGAGCGTGCTGTCTCCAATGTATATCATTTTTTTGTGAATGCTTTATTAATCAAGACAAATAACTCTGACTGTGGTGTTAATTGTAATTTTTTAATTAATAACGTTTATTGTCAAATGAAAATGGTAAACATCGTATATATACAGAATCACTTAACACAGTTTGTGTTCAATAATTATCCATATCAGTATGCTCTATATATGGAATACAACATGTCATAGTATATGCACATGGTAGAAGAAATGACGAGGAAGAAACCTTTACAGGCTTATGGCTCTTCAACTGCAATGATTACAGATCAGTTCAGGATATTAATATAAACATGTTCAAAAAGCACAACGACTAAGAACTTGAGCAAAGTATGACAATTTCATCTAAGCTATGGAAAAATATCTCTTGTAATGTACTTTGAAATATTTGGAGACTGTTTGTCGTGTAAGTTATTAGGAATATTGTTCCAGATGAAATCCCTTATACTTAATTGAAATTGGCCAAGATTGGTTCAAAATTTAGGTAGGTGGATATTTTGGCTTTGCCTTGCAATGTAATCGTGCATTCTACAACTAAGTATAAACATTTCTTGTACAGCAATAGAGTGTATTATATGGTAAACTTTATACATGAAAATTCAAGTTACATATTTGTTAACATTTGAGAATTTCATAATGTTTAGCTCGTCGAAAATTGGGGGCAGCATGTGCATTATAATCAACAAAAGTTACCCAAGGTAGTAGCCTTTTTTGTAGTGTGACAAGTTGATCTAAATTTGTTGAGTAAGTAATGTTGCAATATGTAAAATGTGGGTAGGCCTGAGAGTAATAAAGTCTTTGAAGTATAGACTTGCAAAGGCACTGTGCCCCACTTTTTAAATAATACCAATGACTTTATTGATCTTACCTGAAATATAAGAAATCTGAAATTTCCAGTTGAGTTGATGATCAATCCAGACAGCAACGAATTTACTCTGAGCTGTTCTTTGAATGGGTACATAAAGTATAGTAACAATAAAATTATCAAGATCAGCTTTTCCATTCCGAGTACAGTAAGTCAGTTAACTGGTTTTGCAATATTGACTGCTAATCTGTTAACTTGGAACCACTTAATATAGTCATTCAGTGAGTCATTTAAAGTTGAGCTTAAATTTTCAATATTCCTATTAGAGAACAATAAGTTTCTGTCATCTGCAAATAATAAAATAAAAACATCATCAGAAACATTGCCAAACTCATTAACACATGCACAACCTTTGCGGATACCTGAATATTCTCTTTTAGAGCTCAGAAGTCTTAAGTTTTGCACATCGGTTACTCCATACGCAGATACTATCTTGGGGAGTCAAGTAACATTATCAGTAATGTATCAGAGCTTAACCTCATGGGTGTAACTTATACCTCAGCAAGTAAATACGATAATCATGTCCAAAACGGAATCAGCGCGGCTATGTGTGCTATATTTAGGTACCATTAAGTCGGCTGGAGCGATTTAGGTATCTCCAATGACGCCGAAACATCCCTGTGGCAAAGTATGAGGATTCGATCTGTAACGTACGGGATGGAATGCATTGGTTTAATAGAGTGCACATATTTATTTAAACTGGATCGCCCTATAGTTCATGAAGATGACTAATCGAGGGGTTGTCCAGACTAGGGGGTTTACAAGGACAAACCTGCATGAATTAGAGTCTGCCCAATGTTGCCTTGTAAAACAATCCCTAAGTCTCAGTATATTCTCACATCACACTTCACTCCTGATAGCAAAACATAATGTACCTGTACATGATATTGTCGCCGTTATACTTTGTCCATTGTCAGGCGTATCAGCGAAGTGGCTTCTCCCAACAGGGATTTACTGAAATTTCTAATTTTATTTTACATGGTCTTTGTGACAGTGGTAGCATGGTAGATCGAGTGTGGCGGGCGAAGATCTCAGACGGCCCTGATTTGTAGTCACCGCTCATATAACAATTTTAAACCCCTCTTTAACGCGGCCGCGCATAGCCTGGCTGACTCTCTCTGGTCACTGCTACAGTCCCCACAGTTTAATAATACAAATTCGATTGAACGGTCTCGATCGGGTTAAACCGCAGACACGCTTTTAAGTTTTAGTTATTTTACGTGTGTTGTATACTGGTTTTACCTTTGGTTTTATACCCCTGTTTTAACAGTGTGTTGTACCATTTATTCTATCTCGTACTTTTTATATGTATTTTAATTTCCCCGTTCGTGGAGGTATGATAAAATAAAAATAATAATTGGTTGACAGTTGTAAGTTGCGAAGGGTTGCACCCATGCACCGCTAGAGAAGTGTGGAATGGGTGAACCCGATGTCCGGGTTCACACATACGCTACAATGTGATTACACTGTTCTTTGGCGAATGGCAAAAATTGTTACCCACTCGGCGCTGTTAAATGACATACTTCTATGTTGACCCAAACCAGGCGATGATCTTTACACCCGGGTCTTTACACCATCAAAAGACCAAACGACATGTCGATGCATTAATCCACCGCCAGAAAACTTGAACCCTGCGAAAATATACATTTCAATTGATAGATTACCATATGGAAAGGAAACACCAGTTTCCAGTGATTTTAATATAGGAGAGAACTTAATATCAAACCAAAATGTTTCGTGTAACAGCCGTTGCAGCTCAACTAAGTGACGTAACAGCCGTAATTGAGAGATTTTACCACATGTTTTATCACGCGTAACAAAATTATACACATTTTGTCTATGCTTTTCCTGGCGGGGAACCAGTGTAAACATCAACTTGGTGATGGTGGTGACTAATTGTACAGGTTGTAACGTTTCTAATCCTCTGCCGCATAATAGCGACCTCGCTTTCAAGACCTTGCAAGCGGTTTTAAAGCTTCCTTGTAGGCGAGGTCTGCTTCACGCTTGAAACTTGCCTCGCGCTCAAGCAGTCAACTCCCTTTGAGACATACCTCGAGGTGAAACTTACCACGCAGAATCAGAGCCGCAAGATAGTATTTAATACAGGTACCCCAACAGAATACGCAAGAGTATGCCTGAAGGCAGGACGATCATTAGACCCATGACAGGGTTCAAAAATGATAAAATTCATCAAATACATAATGATAATTAATAAAGACAAGCAAGTGTTAAGCTTGCAAAAGATAAGCCCAATATATATATATATATATATATATATATATATATATATATATATATATATATATATATATATATATATATATATATATATGTACATATATATGTGTGTGTGTTATTATATTTTATATTATATATATATATATATATATATATATATATATATATATATATATATATAATGTTGCGCAACAGCGTTTTAGTCGGGCAGCAGTGGGAACCAGTTAATATAAGCTCTCAACTGCGCATGCTCAGGGAGCGAGGTACTTTTCATGCATAAAAAGTATCTGGCGCTCAAGACAGAAGAGCGAGGTCTGGATCACGGCTTGGGAGATGACGTGAAAGCTAGCTCGCTTTCACAGGCGCGGTCTCGGTCACGCAGCAACCGTTCTTGTGAGAAATCTGTGCAGTTTAATGACGCAAGGAGGCCCAAGTTGTATGTATGCAAAAAAGTCCTTCTCGTGTCTTAGAATAATAACATGTTTTATATCTTGCTGAATTGTTCCGCTCGTACTTCTGGAAAATAAATATTTCCGCTTACAATACAACATTTCAAGCCACAGAGTGTTACTACCACCAAATAAATTCCATTCAGATATTTATACCAAATAACACGCAACGCTGTGGACATAATTAAAGTAGCAAGATGTGAAAAAATGATAAAGTGCCCATTAAATTGCTTCTAAACTACTGTTTTCCCACAAATGTGTGCTCCCAGTAAAATATTTCCCAATGAACAGGCTAAGTATTTTCAGAAGCTGTTACTGCTAAAAAAAGATCGAGAGAACAATGCTTCCTGGATCATCATTCAGTACGGCTAATATCATCACTTTGCATTTTTTCATCCGTCCATCCGGACGTATGTTGTACGTATTGTCTCTAAGCCCGTCAGCCAAGTTAGCTACCGATTTGGTGACACAGTCAACTTAGTTTTACGAGTTGTAATTTGTCGGCTTCCGGTCATTCATCACAAGTCAGTGGATGTCTCATACTGCTCTTGTTACCGTAGCAACATAGCCGGGGAAATAACCTATTCCAAAAAGAGACAAAGACACGAGCTTTAATGATATTGATGGAAGCAAACTGGAATATGTTTTAATCTCATTAAATCAAATATCATGAATTTCATGATATTTGATTTTATGTTTAATTCATTAGTCAAAAGTCGTTTATTTGTAATTTTCAAGTAAGAAACAATTTTAAATACAACTGGTGTACGATAGTAAATATTTCCATTAAAAATTAAACAATTTAATGAAAGAAGGAACGCCATACTCATTACTATGCAAAATTGTACCTATCTTTGTAAACATAGCTTATAGGGACCGTTCTATAATGTGCCTTTTCAGGGAAATTGGGGCACATTGTGCGATGTCATAGCAACCAACTTTAAGATTCCTGGTAAATGTACTTCCTACTAGTAAACTCTCTGTGATGTCGTGTTTTAAACAATTTGCTAACTATATTATTATTAAGGGAATTTATCTTGCAGCATTGTTTCTTTACACTGATCATATAACAGCTGCCTAAGTACAATTTCAATGACAGGGCAGATTAATGTGCAGAATATCGACCAGTATTTGGGCTCTATTTATTTCTATGAAGACCCTGCCGTCTTTTTTGTACATATGCCTGTCATTCTTCTTTGTCGGCCGTTGAAGTGTCAAGTTTTAGTGTACACGTAGTCTGTCTCATATTTATGGTCATATTTGCCATAGTATATTGTATTTTATCTGCTCTAGCTTGGCTCAAATTGGACTGTTCAGCTTAACAGAAAAATCCTGGACTGTCCCAAAAGTCATGTTTTGCACATGTTTTTGTCAGGTTGATAGCTGGCTGTAAGAGAAACCACAGGAAAGCAGAGAGCAGGTATATATATATATATATATATGAAGGAATAAGTAAAGGTGTAAATGAATGTCATAATGCAAATTAATGATGACAACCTGACGGACGAAGCAATCTGCACTTATCCTTGTACCTCACAAGATGTATTTCATCGATGAGAAAGTCTCAAAGCGGCCTGTAATTTTGTGTGCCTAAAAGAATTTCACCAACATGAAAACGTATTAAAGTTATCAGCTCCAAAAGTACATAATGGAGCACTAAAGGTCCAAACAGCAGGGATATTCTCATATTGACAACGTTTGTCATAGATATGCAGGTCAATATAAAACAGCAGATCACATTTAAGCTCAAAGTGAAGATTGCCAGTTTCTCATATATCTAGGCTGTTTTGCGCAAACTATAGATGACTATTATTGACAGCAGCTGTCTTACTGTCACATCTTTTTACTTTGAAGACTGCACTACCGTGGTCCTATGATTTCCTCTCACAGTCACTCTGTCTTATGTCCACCCATCGATCCATACCCGTGAGCCATAAAAAGTATGCAGGTGTCCCTTGTGGAGAAATATCATATGTGTATCCTATCAACAAAAAGAGTGTGATTTATGTCTGGTCACACACATATCATGCATATAGGAAGCTGTCCTGACATTTTAAACATGTTTTGCGATATAGCTTAATGGTTTACCTATATCTCTATTTCATATTGCGTTACTTACGATATCCATTGGACAAATAGCGTGTGGTGAAAAATATGTGATTTGTGTAATACCATTCTCTAATTTGTAGCCCCCCTGGCTAATCATAATTTAGTTTAAAATTTATTAAAGTGTTGCAATACAGTGTTCATGGTATCTGACTTTGAACAATTCTGAATGATGAAGGCCAAACGATTTTACTCGTGGTTTGCATTAGAGACAAATACTCTTGGGCTAAGGATGTTCGAGCTGCCTTGGCCAAATTGGCTAAAGCTGTGAACTTGCTTGTGCCAGGCTGGGTCAAGGTCATGTCAACTGTCATTAAATGATGAAATGATATTTAGATATATTGGTTTGGATAAAACGTTGATATTTTACTTCTTTGCGACATCATTCAAATAAACTGTCAAATATAAACTGTAAAATGATCTACCATATATGTACCTATTGTAAATTGGTAATTGTTATTTTTCTGTGATAGCATTAACATATCGACTCGACGGAAGCTAAAAGGATGGATAAAACAAACGTTATTGGCACAGTGCTTATAAGTTGCTCTTCCTCTGAATGGAAAAAATGTCCCCGGGAACATCGAAACAATTTTAATAGATAGCATATTTTATTATTTTATGAAACGTATGCAAAGTTTTCCAAGTAATGGATTGTACTTCAAAAGGACAATTTAATAGCTTTTGTTCCGTAATGCCTGAACATAACGAAATCCCTTTGCTTTATGTCATTTAAATGTCATCTAAATAATACCAATAAAGGCATTTAGTTGCTTTGTTCATGTTCTTGTGGTAAACAAGTGTGGGGCACAATAAGACATCAGCGTTTATTTTGGCTTTTAAAGTGTCGTATATGTTTTGCTATCCGTCGGGATATCCATTGAATGATTTGTTGTGCATTGATCTAGGCCAATATTCTAAAATAATATTAAACGCAGTAGTACCTGTTTTAAGGGACCACCCGTGCGAACAGAAACAGTTGTTCCCTTACGTACGACATGTATGCCCTTAAGACTGAGTTGCTTCTGGTATCTTCTGGTCACACAGCACAAAGTCTACAAATAGTTATACATTATGGTGGTGGGGGGCGGGAGGCTTGCATCATTCCCTCAGAACAGGTGTGCCCCTAGCACAGATGTGCCCATAGGCAGGTTTGACACACACACACACACACGCACACACACACACACACACACACACACACGCATACATACATACATACATATATATATATATATATATATATATATATATATATATATATATATATATATATATATATATATATATATATATATATATATATATATATCATGTGTCATATTGGCTCCAGTTCCTCCCTATCCAATGCTAATAACTGGAATTTTCTATCAAATGCGATATCTGCAATCGCTACTGGACACCCCCCTTTGGTTATGGGATATATACCATTCTGGTGTTGACATGCATTGTTGCCATAAAGTTATGATTATGACAATGCCTGTCAAGACTAGCATCCTAATAACTGCAATCCGAATATAATTCATATCTCAATTGAAGCACATTTATTGTCTACTGAACTTCTTTCCCTCACCATGTTCAATGTTTGTTTTTTCTCTGTCTTTTAGTCCCAATATCAAATATATCTGTCTCAGTGTGCTTCAATCCCTTGTTTTTTTTTTCAATGTGGTCCATCTTTTAAGTTGCAGAGATATGTTTCATATCGTACGCATTTCTGTTTTGTTGACAATTATGATATATTTAAAACCAATGGATTGACTTGTCATTACATCACACAAATGATATATTAA
This sequence comes from Hermodice carunculata, assembly GCA_964020975.1. Classification (NCBI taxonomy): domain Eukaryota; kingdom Metazoa; phylum Annelida; class Polychaeta; order Eunicida; family Amphinomidae; genus Hermodice; species Hermodice carunculata. The sequence goes on along the minus strand of OZ026630.1, from coordinate 48,749,982 downwards.
AGAATTTATGAAAGCAATATTTTATTCTGTGAATCTGTGCTCTTAAAATAAAAAAAAAATTAAAAGTACTACCCATACTACAAAACCTTATTTCTACCACACTTCGTCATGTATTATAATTGTATTGATTTGCCAATTAGCTGGGAATTGAGGGAGGCACTAAGCGCGAGCCGGTGTATAAGGGTAACATTGGGTACGATCAATTCATTTCAGGTCCTGTTATACCATTTGAAAACAGAGGGGCGTATTATCCTAATTGTGGAGATAATCTCTGGTGTGAATGAGCAATTAATTTCAAAGTGACCGAATTATTAATTGCTCCAGTTTTGTTCTGATTTCAGTAATGTGGCTGGTATCACGCTTGCTTCATTTCATGGCTTTATTCAGCCAAAAAATATGTCAACATCATTGAAATGACGTTTGGTGTTGTTGTGCGTTTAAGGGTTGTGTGATTATATAACGAAAATTGACAATTTTATGTTTTCCTAAATCATTCATCTCTCGTTTTTAGAAATGGTGGGTGCATGTTGATGTGTATAATATCGAAGTGCATCACATTAGTATGTACTGCGTTTATACATGTTGATGTGTATAATATCGATGTGCATCACATTGGTATGTACTGCGTTTAGACATATTGATGTGTGTAATATCGATGTGCATCACATTAGTATGTACTGCGTTTATACATGTTGATGTGTATAATATCGATGTGCATCACATTAGTATGTACTGCGTTTATACATGTTGATGTGTATAATATCGATGTGCATCACATTGGTATGTATTGCGTTTAGACATGTTGATGTGTGTAATATCGATGTGCATCACATTGGTATGTACTGCGTTTAGACATATTGATGTGTGTAATATCGATGTAAATACCATCGGTATGTACTGCGTTCATGCATGTCACATTCATGTACATCCTTCATTGGTACATGAAATGATATCGAGGCCATATTATGTACATTTGAGCTTTAAATTCCGATAGATACAAAAACACAAATCCAATAATCTATTAAGGTGTTTATCTTGAAACTAATATACCATGTAAGTGATATGCGTCCATAGGATCCATGGAGAAAATCATGCAATCAATACTGAAAAAAAATTAAGCCAGCTGTAAAATTCGAACCCTTGACATGTGTCACCATCGCCCAGCAGAGAGTAAAGTCTTATCCCTGAGCCATTGGGACACCCCCACCCCTCAATAAAAAAAAAAAAAAATAAAAAAAAAAAAAAGACCGAGGCATCAGGGTGATGTTATAGCGTGTGTGGCTTGTATATTAACACGCAATTAACACATTTTTTAATTATACAGTATATCAACGGCAAATGCTTTTGTCTTGTAGATTTCTTATGAGCAAAACACATCCTTGATTAACTAAATCCAGCAGTATTGTGTGCAACTGTACATATGTCTTGAAGATGTATCATAAGAAGATATACAAGTCAGTAGCAGGCATGATGCATGAAAGTGGACAGTTTTGAGCAAAAAAGATAAACTGGAAAAATGAAAAACCTAAAGTACCGGTTATCTTATACGTATGCCTCTTGGTGTTTGAGTCATTTGTTGAATAGTAATGAAGACATTTGAGACACAATATGAAATATATGAATTAAAGCATTGTATGCATCAATGCAAAAATACAAACTTCGCGCTCGAAAAGTATGATGTCTTGAACAGTTGGCGGAATCCCCGTAAGCCGTTGTGTGGGGTGGTAGAAAAATCACTGTGATCTTAGTCGTGGATTAAAATCAGGAGGGTTCCTTGTCTGATACGTGAAGAGCACAGTATTGTAACTGCATGTAATGTTTGTTATCACTAAAGCCTGCTTTGCGATTTGATAAAAATGACATTAAAGAAACACAAAAACGTTACAATTATCTACCACACGTCGAGTAATAACTTTACTTGCACACCTCTGGTTGTCTGCAGTTTTGTATATTATCCGGAACCAAAATATTAATGAATGATTTTCAGAATAGCATATGGCACTACAGTTTTAGAATGCCAGGGTTAGCGCTTATAAACCTACACAAATAGGGCCTGATGGAAATGATCTGTCATCAGCTTTACTGCTGTGATGACAGGAAAAAAATAATATATTTATCCAGATTTTTAAGATATCTCAGAAAATAATTCTGCATTTTCTCAACAGAAGAATTACGTTTTTGTAAAAGAAAGAAAAAATTGAAATTAATAATAAGACTTTTCAATATTCTTGTTTTCTGAGAGAGAACTATCTTTTCTCAGGCCCACTCTTTCTTGTCTTCAGGAAATAATTTAGAAACATTTTTGTGGAAGGAATATTTGAAAAATCTTCGGTGTTAGCGAGGATTTGTTCCCTTTAAGCACGGCAATAGAGAAATTGATATTTTTCATTTCTTAATGTAAGGATGTTCAATTCTTCTTTCGATAAAATGTAATTAATGTTCCTAGTTATCTTCATAATTTTACTGACGTTAACGGTTTTTACTGTGGTACATATATTAGAATAAACACAATTCAATGAACTTGACAAAGTAAACATCACGTTTTATTTACAAATTCATTTACACAATTTTTACTAGACGAAATGTTTGACACCATCCACATAGAATACATGTACAGGGGGTTTCTCCACTCTACCGCCCCCGGGCATAAAATATTTTTATTTGGGCTCGATATACAACCCAATATTATTAACACTTTTTTTTTTTTTACAATTAAACTTAACAGTTCGTCATCGCTGACTAGAAATATACAAATATCATAGCTAAGCTGTGCATTATATTTTCTTTGGGTTGCCGATCTATAATTTTTACCCATGGTTCTTTACAGCACAAAGCCCCAAAAACATTGTGGCTCCATACTGTATGCTTTAGGCACTTTGGTAATAGTCCATTTTGATTCTTGTCACCCCCTATCGTGTCAACCATAAACCCAACAGTCTTTCGCGATATGATATATAGCAAATTCCAATAATTTTCGCAGAAAAAAAATTGCGTTTAAAATTGTCATATAATATGATCTATTTGTGATATGCCAGGAGGGCATTCAAAGCATCGGTGGTAATTTTCCTTGTATATTAATGAAAGGCGTTCTAAGGGAGTGGTATACTTTATGACTTTCATGTATACAAGTTGCATTTCTGTCTATGGTTACCATCTAATACCCTAAAAGTGTATTTTTCTGAAAGAAATCATAACACAAAGTTTTATTTTGGTACAAAAAATAAAATTTTTGTATTGCTATTTGAGTAATTAAATTTTAATTGAAATTGGTAATTTTATTTAATATATAAGAGGGCATTCAAATCAAAAATAAATCATATTTAATTCATAGTGTCAAATTAAAGAACATAAAATGCTTTCCAAATCCGTATTATTTGGGAAAGGGCTTAGTTCTATTTTGATTCTTTTTAGAGAAAATAACATTTTATCTACAATTTTAACATCTGTAAATTTCAACTAAAACCCATATCAAACATTGAAAATACGGCTGTGCAGCTAGGAGTGTACTGTTTCATTCCCCATAAGAAAATAATGTTTCCCTTTTTTGGTGTTTGTTCGATTTTCTTTTAATTTTCTGCAAAAACAGGTAAAATTAATTTGTTTTAATCAAGCAATTAAAATTTAATTTCCAAACACTTACAGGGAATTCATTAAATTGAATAGGTTTTAGCCAAATGGATACGATTACACTATATGTATATACATACATATATATATATATATATATATATATATATATATATATATATATATATATATATATATATATATATATATATATATATAGTTTATATGATCTCAAATAATAAGTCTAGTGTATTTAATGACATATTGGAATGGAAGCAAAATCGTATTTTCTGTATAAAGTGATGTAAAAGTGTACCATATATGTTTTACTGTGTATAGACTGTTTTTTTTTCCTGTTTTAATTTGCACTTTTATATGTTGGGAACGGAAGGATAACACAGCCAATTCTGACAACAAAATCACAACACTAATTCTGTTATTTTACATATTCCTTATATAATATGTGTAAGCTGGCTTGCGCTTTTCATGCGTCCCCTTTCATGGCAATTAAACCTATTCTACGGTATCTTAAGCCAACTAGTACATGGTTGCGAGAAAATGTATGTGTGTTACGGACAACGGTTAATAATTTATTGAAACGGTTACTATTTGTTGTTATAATCAATAACAGGAAACCCGTTTATGCGAAATTAGAGACGTTACATGTTAAAAAGTCGGAAACCAAAGTATCTACGATTTTGGTCCCAAAACCATTATTTTCGACACTGAAAGTACTGTAAGATAGGCAAAAGGATGATAAATTACTACATCTGTATTGATCATATTGTTAACAGGGGCAACATGTGTATACAATGTACATTTGTGCCGAGTGGATAAATGTAATTTTGTTGTTGAAGCAGGTTAAACACAAAAATACGTAGGGTTGATTACTGTATATACGTAGAGCTTTTTTTTAATCAGACTACTGATAATCAACAAAAAACTGCTTATATGAACCAAACAAGACGCCTATAATCATGCTATATGCTTGTCTGTTAAACAGGTCGGTCACTTGATTAAGCTCAGGAATATGTATTTACTTCATATACATTTTTATAAAACTTCTATTTTGCTACTTTAGATTCAGTAAGATTTGTCACCATTACTGGTTACACAAGGAACATTTAATGACGCACAAAGAATCGAAAAAACAAAGGGGGCACGTCTGCAAGAGATCTACAGCCTATACCCTGTCCGGCAGGATTAAAGAATATTAAGTATGAGTAATATATTATATATAAGTGGTTACATGTAATGTTAATTGGTTTATTGTCAGCCGGAGTCACTGTAAGGTAATACCCACTACACAAAAGGATCATCACGGTTAAAATTAAACAAGGATAACTGTATTCTGGCCAGTCAATGGATAATCCTTATTTTTGTATCTATACATGGATCTATGTTATATATCACATATAATTTTGTATAAATTTCTTTTGACTACTGGACTGACAATAAATACCATGACCTCCATTCTACCTTTACAAATAACATACCTGTGTCGATTTATGAAGACAAGCAGTATCGGAAATCATACAGATATGTACCCTTCGTAAATATGGTAAAAGTGAACTAAATATATATCTACAGCGATATTTAACACTGGTCCAAACTAGCCTAATATGGGCCTTTGATTGTTCAGATTTATCTTTATTTGGGGTCATCTGCATATTTACCATAGACGTATTTTGAATAAATGCCAGGGTAAAAGAACTATTATTGGGATTTAAAATGCGCTGAAACTAAGCATGTTCAAAAGTGGTTTCACGCTTGTATAGAAATCCAGACATGCTTCTTTTTTCGCGCATGATGCCGAAACTATGTCAGACAAAGATTAAGCGTATATTCTACATCTGATAATTCAACATAATACAAAGTTCTTTTACAATAATGCGTATTAATAAACCTTTAAATGCATGACTTACAGTGCATAATTTAGTGTCCTTTTAATCTGTTTGCAAGAGAGATTAATACAGGGCAACTCCCTCTTTCCCAATTGTATTTTTCTTTCAGAAATAAATATGTTTAAACCAATCTGTATAGTGTTAAGTATCATTCAATGACTCCCACAGAAGGGAAACAAGCACCAATATGGTCAATTCATGTTGTTCACATAGACGCTCGTGGATGACTTGTCCTCCAGTTCGTTCCACGAAGTTTGACTGTATTTGGTGGCAGATAATTTTAGTCTGTATTACGTGTTTCGATAGATATTAACTTATTGCTTATACTTTACGTCTTAACTGACATTATTCTGACATATAAAAATATATCTTATAAAGCCAATTTAGATGGTATTTAAATTATGTTGAAACACAGACCCTCGCATAATTGATAAAAGTGATGTAACTTACGTATTAAAGTTAAATAACTACATTACTCAGGCACATGATGGAATCACTGCTGCACAAAACGTTTCATGGTCGGTCAACAAGGAGCAGAAATACAGATATAGAAGATGAAGACTGTGGTCAAACCATAACACGAAGTCTCTGTATGCCGTGTATTCTGTTCTGGACAGAAGTAAATTCAATAATATCAAAACAAACCACATTTTTAAGATCATGTTGTAGGTATTGTATCGAGCCAAATGTGAACTTAAATTTTCCAGTCCAGTCATTAATACATAATAAATGTTACCTATTAAATCGCTTTTGAATTCGAAATTACGTAATATCACAATAAGTTTCTAGTCACAGGGCTGGTGTCTAGTCACAGGGCTGCAATATCACTTACACAAACTTTCTAATGAAACTAGGCAATAAAAGTAAAGAAGAGTTATAACACACTGCATCTTAGCAGGATTTAGAGCATTATCTGGAAAGACACGAATAACACCCAATTCATATATATCCCATATCTGTATCTCCAAGTCAGTAATACAATTTTCATAATTTCAATATTTGTTTCGGCACTCTGCAACCAAACGCGATTTACGCATCCTACAGTCTGCATGAGAAAAATATATGATACTCTTTTTCTGGCCCACCAAAATACCAACAGAATCATTTCTTAGACACCAGGTCGGGCCAAAAGCATTATAATAGCAGCACGCATAAGATCCCTCTCTCGGCATACCAATTCCTTCCTCAGCACTTTGATTGATAAGCCAGGAGGTGCCAGACTAGAGTGGCAATTTACAGCAATGTATCGATTGTATAAATCCGTATACTTCTGAATCCCTACAGCACCCTTACTTGTCATTATGGGTAGTTCTTGGCTTTAAAGACTATCCAAACATATAGGACAAGTCCACTCTTCCTCCTTCTGAGGCAAAGAATCACTGACGTGTACTCGATAGTTCATTGTTGCAAAATATATGTATTGTCTCCACTAGCAATGATTATATCGCAACTCCTCTTCTTATGCTTGTATTTTTCTTGCCCAATATTTATATATGTTGTAACTCTGACACTAAAGCGGGATGCAAGAACAGTTTGCTTTCAAAGATAGACCATCTATAAGTATATGTCTTCGTGTATACACACTGTATGGGACATGCTGTTTTAAAGGCCCTCATAATCTACATACCACTCACATGGAGATGACAAACCTGCAGTACTCACATACCAGGTCCTATTCATTCTCTTCAGTTTATCAATGTTTTTGTGTTCTTCGACTAAAAGATTGTGTGTCGTTCGCCTGAGGGAGCAGAATTGAAGCAGCCATATATAAAACAGAACTCATAGTCATCTTCAAAGTGCCACGGGAACGAGAACCCCGCGACGAGGACGTACTAGTTGCGGTTCTTTGCGATACGGCCCATAGTGAAAACACTCAGCTTTGGTTTGTGTTGTGAGAACCATCAAATGGTGCATTTGCGATGTAACCGCTGAGCCTTATGGTGTCGTAAGAGTGTTTCTGAGAGTTTACCATTGCACGCAGCAACAATCATTTGCCAAAAGAAGGATTCTCCACAGTATATGTTGACCAATATTAACAGGTTTGGTATGGCACAGAAAAGCCTGAAATGTTACTGGAAAAATCACGGAAGGAAATTTGTGTTGGTCCTTCAGGATAAGTCTAAGGGGTGTGATGTGTCCTCAAAAGAGTGCCGTACTCCCTTTGTCATAAAATTATCTGTAACTGTTTGATTTTCTGAACTGAAAAACCCTCTCTGTGTACACGTTGGAAAATATTCCGTAATTTCTCATGCACAAGTTCTTGAGCTCGTAACGAAATTGTTCACCGGAAAAGACGTAGATAAAGAAGTTACATGCAAAGTTTAGCTCTGAGAAGAATTCCATGACCTTAGATACGTCCTCTAGATTCTTAACCATGTGTCGACCAAGAGGTTTGTTGTATATACTAGTAATATGTAGCATGATGGACAGGAACACCAATGGGAATAAAGTTACGACGTAGGTAAAAGACACCACCATCAGCATGCAGGTGGTTCGGTGGCGCTTGGAGTACGCATGTAGGGCGTGCGAGCAGCCATGCTTGTTGACGTTACGTCCCAGTTTACGAATTTTGTAGAGAATGGTCAGATTAAAGATCATGATGAGCCCTGCTGGCAGCGTGAACTGAAGCACCAGCTGGTACATGTAGATGTGCATGATCACAAATATGCTCAGGTAGTCATCGCTCACTGTACATACAAAACCAATTTTCTCCATTACGATGAGACGAAATATTTGTGAGTAGGAGACCATGACAAATACGGCCAGAATGACCGTCACGGCATTTCGTGGCCGACAAAAAGTATGCTTTCTGAACGGAAAATGTACAGCAATGAACCTTTCCAAAGTTATACATAATATCAACCAACATGACATCAGGTAACACACGTGCTTCGCAAAGTTATCAATTTTACACGCAGCACTCCCGTATTTTTGAACAAGTCCTTCATGCTGAGTAGCCAGCATAAGTTTATCCAAGCGTGTCATAAACTTCCCAATCAAAACAAGGCTGTCAAAAACTGCCAATGTGCAGAGATAATGCGCATAGGATTTACTTCTCAGCCGCTTGGACTTCATCACCAGAAATGATAGAATGTTTCCAGGGACACCCACAAGTACTAACAGTGGTGTTCCGATCTGCAAGAGCCACCATCCCCATGTTTTGTGCTCAATTGATGAAGGACCTACAAAAGAGAAACACAATGAAATGTGACGTTGTGTGTATAATCTTATGAATGAATAATTATAAAGTGCCGAAAGAAACTTTCAGATGGATATCATTCATAAAAAAAATCTTTTGGTATACGATACTTTACAATGGGGAGTCGTATACCAGCACATCATACCTTACCGATTTTAATCACGTAACTTACAGTTTTTCAACAGAACGCAGGCCTCGTTGATATAATTCCTCAATATTTCGTAAACTCATTTGACATGATAAAATCATAAACTGTTTGTTGGACGTTGAAGACGTTGCTGTAAAGTGTGACTTAAATTAGATGTTCCTGGAATCCTAATGACTGATTCCATGTGATTCAAAGACTGTCGTCAGACTAAAACACATTACCAGCTTGTTCCCGAGTGTCTGAAGGTTCAATGGAAACACATTGCTGTGCCGCACACAACACCATATAACTCTAATTTGCTTGAGCATCATACCCACCCAATTGTAAATATTTTTCCAACTGCAATTACGTAACTTGTTTACACGTTGTCCGTCCGTGTTAGCACATTTAGGAGCGAAAAATTAGGGTGACAGATTACCTTTAACATGGCATTATTTGGCTCAATATTCTGAACATTAACCACTCATACTGCAGTAACGCAACCTTTTCACCAAAACCTATTACTCTGGTGTGCTTCTCCTTGAAGTTTCAGGTGAAAGATTATGTGAGACCTTCATATTCGAAAGAAAAAACTGTAGCTACCAGCATTTGATTCATGTTTTGGCGGAATTGCATACGAGTAAACTAATTTGTTAGCCCTAAAATCAGACATTCATGTGGCCAATGTATGATATTTTAAACTGAATGTCTGAGCAATTTAACCTGCGAAGTGTTTGGGATTAAGTAATTGGCATTACTTGAATGGTTGCATGCATATAATGACATTTTTATTATTAACTGCAGCTGTATCGCTAGATTTGCTCAAGTCTAACTGGACTGTCTGCACACAGACAAGAGAGCGGTTATAACGCACCCTTCTTCCAAAGCTGTTAATTGAGCTACTTTGTAATGAAGGATTAATTGCAGTGCAACGTCCCAGGCGGAGGGCATCCAGTGTCGGCAGTCGTAGGGAAACGCTCAGATTTGTCTCGCTGGAGTGGTCAGAGTCTAAAATAACCACACATTCATCAAAGGCCACTTGCCACTTGGCCTTATCACAATGATAATGGGATTAGAACTGACTAGGACTCAATAGTTGCTACTGTTGAAACCGGCACGGCAGCAATGTCGACCAGTTAAAAAAATAACAGTACTACCACTAGGGCCTACTTAATAACAGTATACTGTGTAGTTGTCATAATATTATACAGTTAACTTTGTGGATGCATGGGAAAATGTATCGCACTTCTGGGTGGGACCGTGGGATGGGACAATAAGGGCATGCACCAGGGACTTGTGCAAGTCTACTGGATCGTAAGTGGAACATGAAGCTACTAAAATCTATGTCTATCCATCCATCCCTCCCTCCCTGCCTCCCTCCCTCCCTCCATCCATCCATCCATCCTCTATCTATCTATCCATCTACCCACCTACATACCTACCTGTCTGTCTATCTATCTGTCTATCTATCTATCTATCTATCTATCTATCTATCTACCTACCTATGTATCTATCTATCCATCCTCTATCTATCTATCCATCTACCCACCTACATACCTACCTGTCTGTCTATCTATCTGTCTATCTATCTATCTATCTATCTATCTATCTATCTACCTACCTACCTATGTATCTATCTATTCATCCACCACCCACCCCCTGTCTGTCTCTCTGTCTGTCTGTCTTTCTATCTATCTCTCTATCCATCTGTCTACCCACCTACCTACTTGTCGGTCTGTCTCTCTATCTATCTATCTATCTATCTATCTATCTATCTATCTATCTATCTATCTATCTATCTATCTATCTATCTATCTATCTATCTATCTATCTATCTATCTATCCATCTATCTATCCATCTATCTATCCATCTATCTATCCATCTATCTATCCATCTATCAATAAATCATCTGTTTATTCATCCGTCCATCTATCCATCAGTCAATCTACAAAATATAATATACAGAGTTGAGCAAGTTTTTCATTCAATGTCAACCTGTTGTGGCTCATTAGTAGAAAAACCAATAAAAAGAATGCAGATGCACAAAATGACGCAGTTTTTACCAGTGGAATCACATAGTTTAAATTCCGAACACACATCCATTTGCAGTCTATGATGTATGATCCATATTCACGTATGGTGCGCTGTTTCTTTCTGCTTCATTGCTTGCATCTATAATTTATGATTCCCGGAGTAGTTCTTCCCTGACTGATTGCAGGTAAATTTGCAGCCTAACAGTCGTCTAAACAAACATACATTCAGTCTAATTCAAATATATCTATCATATATAGTGCGACGCCTTTTCCAGTGCATGAGTTATACATGTAATTGCTGTTGCGTGTGTTACGCCCCTGTAAGGGAACATACTTAAGCCATCGCGCTTTACTGATAGGAGTTTTGAACAAATTTAATTCTACATAATTAAACCATATTACTCATTTTATTCACGATGGAAATTTGGGTTGCACCTATTTTAAGTGCAATTTCACTGTGGGTAACCGCTTTTAAGACATAAAACTGTCGAATTAAAACCTACCAATCCATCGCATTCATGATTTAAATTGTCTAAGTATGCTAGTATGCTTTGCTAGGGGGCGCCTTTAAAAACCTTTTTGGAACAAGTACCTGATTGTTTGGGGCTTTATAAATCATCTGTTTAACACACTTTCTAAAGCTACCTTGGAAAAAATAGATCAAATAGATCAAAAAGGACTTCCGTGTGTTTGTGATTAAAAAGTTTAAAGGCATAACCATTGATATGGCTGTTATGCGTGGATAAATAAATGTCTGTGATGCACCGACGTATGAATGAAGTATTGGTAATTTTGCAGACATAACATTTGCCTGGTGTATATAGATCAGGTTTGTAAGAATACATACAAAAACTACATATGAGTGAGAATTGCGAATCACCCCTGCAAGTATTTTGAGGAGATCCTACATGATTCACGAAAAATTAATGCGAAGAAACTCATTACTTTATCCAGCCTCAGTAGGCAATCTCACATTCAAAAAGCACCCACGTCAGTAGAATATCACAATAATCTTGACATTTTGTGCTAATGTTGATATGAAGCAGTTTATTGCGATGGCGCGACGGTACATTTGCTCGTATTGATTAAAAGCTTATACGTTTTTGTAAATTCTGTGCTTCAACTTGTTGCTACGTGCTCAAGAATCAAATACAACCCGCCAACATCCATCAAATACAACCATGCATTGTGATGAGATGTTTCATATTAACCAGACACCGCTAGTTTAGATATTTGAGTGATAGTTACCTAGGCCTGCAAAGCACATAATGGCAGCCCGTAGCGTGTAGGAAGAGTGGTGTTAGATGCTGGCACTTATATTTCGTCATGTCAAATTTATACGCTTCGCTGTACCATTTGTAAAAGGGTACGACCTTGAGCCGCATTCTCTCAGCACCACTAAGAAGCCGGCACAATTATGTCGTGGACAGTGGCACCTTGCCACTTAAACGCCTTTTAAATGGACAATTAAAAACGGCGCGTGTCAGTTTTAATACAAATTTAAACCCACTTTTTCATGTATTTTGTTCTTTTCACGGCTACCCTTCTTCATGTACTTGACTTATTTCCCCATGGCAATTATAAAAGGTTGGTTGCAAATCGTTTCTTGGGAGCTCCTTAAATATGGACAATGGCCAAAACATTAAAAAAAAAAATCAATTTTTAATCAGTCCTCCCAGAAGATTTCATCAGGCTGAACTCTTAGTAACAAAATTAAATCCTTCATCAATCTTTCCAAAGAGACCAATTCAGCAGCTTCGCTCGACGAACCAAGAGCGCGTAACTCGCTTCAGGAAAACATGAATGAATGTATGTCCCGTAAAGTATCTTCCAACATTTTTAGTGATCAAATTATGCAATGAAGCACGGAATTTAAGGGAAGATATTTCGAAACCATATATCTATCACTAGCACTGTTTACCTCTGGCAGTCGCAAAATATTTAAACCATGAAGTGATAAGTACTAATACAGACGATGGATTTATGGGAGTATCAAGGACAGGCACATTATACAGCCACAAATTATCTTCTTGGTTGACAACTTACCCCATTTGCTACTGAAACCTACCGTGAATCCCAGACATAAGCCGCAAAACCATAGGAAGCCATTAACTGTACAAACAGTGTGATATACGAAACAAAAATCAATGCATGTCAACCAAGGCAATGACAAAATAAGCTATGTGATGGTGTGCAAAACTTTTATCTTGAAGAGTGAGGCAACTGTCTTGATTGAACACTTTCCCCATAATCCAGAAGTGATAAGGTAGTCTCCCCTGAACCGAAATATCATGAATTTATTTCTAAAGACAAGGTTACGAACTTGTTTATTTATCATATTATTACGTCAAGAATGTACTTAATAGTAAAACATGATTTACTTTATATATATATATATATATATGTATATACATATATATATATATACATATATATATATATATGTGTGTGTGCGTGTGTGTGTGGTGTACGTTAAGACACTGTACATTCCTACTTGCATGTCACAAAATTTAATCTATGGTTACGTGTGACATGGAAATGTTTTTCCTTTGTTTACATCACGTTTTTTGTAGTGTCAATGGTTTTCTGTGGAAATACAATTTATGCGAGGCTTTATTTAACTGTCAGCATCTTTTGCACGTGCAAAATACACTTTAGATGTCCTGTCGTAGGGTTCACTTGACACACACACGCACACAAAGCACGCTTGTTAGGACATTAGACATGTAAAGAGGAGCATTTTCACTTTAGTTATAATTAACGCAAGACACGTGAATCTTTGGAATCGTTTTTCCATATATTTCTCGCGAGCTGTGCGTCTGTACGTCTCTGCACATCTGTAGACCTGAATGCTGAATTGACACAAGTCAACGAATCAAAGTTCTTTATCGCAGAAGGATCTGCAATAGGATTCCCCTTCGCCCTCTGAGTGCAAATCACGTTTAGTATTTGCACAGTACCGCAAATATTATACCCATCTAGACTCTAATCTGCACATCAAAATATCCAATTTGTAGATATATACATATATATATATATACATATGTGTATATATATACATATATGTATGTGTGTGTGTGTGTGTGTGTGTGCGATTCGCGCATTTCAGCATATTGAGGATTGATAGATTGATTTTATTTAGGTTTTGTGCAATACCAACACAGTAGCACCAGGTCGAATCGCCAAAGCCAAGTTATATTACTGGATATATTTACAAACAGTTAGTGAAAACGGGGGGTGCAGAAAAAAATACACAAAGGCCGTAAGAGCACAAACAAAATGGGTCCAAAATATAGACAAATTAGAAAAATATGATTTGGAAGGGGGTGACAAAATTGATGAATGGACATCATACATTAAGAAAACAGTTGCAGATAGTTGGAGAGTAAAATGAAAAGAGGGGGTTAACAATAAAAGTACACTTTAAACTTAAAAAGTGTGAGATAAACAAAAAAGGAGCACATGTTGGGGTGGAAGGAAGGAATCTAAATTTTTGTTCCAATATAGGGCGGGGGTCATCAACCTGGAGAAGAGTCGTCAAAAATGGACGCAGGGCAGTAATGCGAAATATAGAGTTTGTACGCAGGAGATAGATGGGACATTAGAGCACTGCCCACTGTGATGTGATGCATACGGGGGGTTGAGGAAAAATGTGTTCAGAATTTGGCAGAATAAGGATTACAACTGTAAGAGCTTAGAGGAAATAAGGCGACGAAAAGAAGTGGAACGTGTTGCTTGGTATCTGGGCTTGAAAGCAGATTTTCCAGGGGGGAAAAGGAGGGTATTAAAACTGTACAAGACTACCTGGTTGGTGCTACGAGAGAGTATGTTGGGCCCTTACGCCTCGGCTGTGTTCCCGGGATTTTTTTTTTAAGCCATCTGTCACTTACAGGACCAGGGCACATAGCCGGAGGGCCACATATATTATAGTACCGCTCAAAAGTTTCTAGATCCTGGTTACCATTTCCCGGTTCCTAGTTCGGACGCTGCTGTGAAGGTGGAAATGAAAAGACTTCTGAACGGTATTAGTGCCAATCCCACATATCCTTAATCTTTATTGACATTTGTTTGTTTCCAGTTTCTAGTTCTAATGGGAGCTTGTTCTCTGTGTTGCCAATTGCAAAAGTTGGGTTGGTATATACATGTACTTTGGAAAGTTTAACTTTGCATTTGGTCAGTAGTACAGAATTATAAAGTAAGGAACTGGTAACTGGTTCCCAGTTCCCTGTTCTAAAGGCAGCCCTTAATCTTTGTTGACAGTTACCTGTTTCCAGTTCCTAGTTCTAATGGGAGTTTGTTCTATATGTTACCAATTGCTTATACTTGAGTTAGTATATACATTGGGAGGTTTGACAAGTAATATAGCTGCAATGTATATGAGAAAAAATAGAATATAAAAATCTTCTCGCTGTTTCCAGTTCCTAGTTTAAATGGGAGTTTGTTCTATATTTTTTCCAGTTGCTTTTGTTTTAGTTGGCATATACATTGGGAAGTTTGACAAGTTATATTGCTGCAATATATATGTGAGAAAAAAATAGAATATGAAAATATTCTTGGTAAATGATGACTGGTCCCTAGAGAATAATTTCATACGGACAGCGAACCGTAACCAAGATATCGGACATATTTCCATGGTGATCCTTCTATCTCCTAGTGTGCATAGGTTATACAAAGCTAATACAAGGCATCCCAATGCACACACTAGACCAGTGTCACCATTTTATGAAATGTTTTAAGCCACGGCTTACACATGTTACAGTCATCTAGGTTAATATTCTTGGAGGAGATTTCCACAATTCGGCAGCTGTCAGCAGCAATCACAATCAGCAAAGTATTATAAATCATACTGTCCCTGGCTAAATGTCGCTAAATCCAATCTGGGAAGCTAACTAACTTGTTACATTAGACAATTTCATCACTGCTTATCATTAATTATCATCACATTACCAATGAATCCTGTTGTGATTGAAGACATAAATGCATTAAAGCTATTCTAATCATTGTCGGGCGCCGGCCTTTTTTGTCGAACTGTATCGTATGCCGTCGATGATTACCGCTAATAACCATAAACTGGCTATGAATATAGTGGATCTATTGTCTGCTTATTTACATCATAACAAAATCAGTTAATTGCAAGGAAAAATTAGCATTACCAAATAAGCTTATGATTTAAACTTAAATACGTAGGCTTTCAATCTTAAAGATATCAATATGTTTAATGTTCCATGCAAAATACAGTGCGTTTACATTTAGCATCAGCTTTTCAGGAAACTTGAAACTTTACGAAATGCGTCGATCAATTATAATAATAATAATAATAATAATGATAATAATAATAATAATAATAATAATAATAATAATAATAATAATAATAATAATAATAATAATAATAATAATAATAATAATAACTGAGTTAAACACAAAATGACGTGTCCAGCTATTACAATGTATGTGTAATTTTATGCGCACCACACTCTTACAGTAGGCATGGCTCTGGAAGCTCCTTCCTCCAGTATCCACCAGTATTGGATTGAAGATTTTCTACCGCACACCGCACACTACATCGTAAACTTACTCAAAATTATACTGTATGTATCAAAGATAAAATATTTTCAAATCTGAACTTCGTTTTTTTTTTGTTCAGGATGTTAGTTGTGGGTGGGTACCTGCATCTCAGTGCTATATATGTAACTATTGATATATATATATATATATATATATATATATATATATATATATATGTGTGTGTGTGTGTGTGTGTGTGTGTGTGTGTGTGTGTGTGTATGTGTGTTTGTGTGTGAATGTGCTTGTCAAGTTTATGTAATTACTTTTACAATATTTCTTACCTCCCAATACAGTGCCTTTTATGGGTGAATTACTGTAAAAGTGAAGCTCCAACGACAATGATGCTTGACCATCCTTCTGCACATGGTATATTTACGTCATGTATGTCATACATCTCTAGTTATAACTATATATATATATATATATTCAGCTCTCTAACATTCTATTAGCGGTTACCTGTGAAAAGATTTGCCACTTGCAAAGTCATTCCTTTTCCATTGCTGTATTGCAGTGGAACCTGTCTGAAGGGACCACCCACAGGGCCTGTGAAAAATTGTCCTCTCTGAAAGGTGGTCCCTTAAGGCAGATGAAATTTAACTAAAATTAGCTAATGAGAGATGTTGAGACTAGTCCTGTATCACAGGTTGTCCCTTAACAGAGGTGGGCTAATAGGCAGGTTCGACTGTATTTCAATCTTTGCAATGGCACATTGATACTTTTTGCTTGTGCTCAGAAATGAACCGGCACATACATGTATCGGCATGAATTCCATTGAGCGCCACGGAGTTATCGGGGTCAAGCATTGCTTGCCGGTATAGCATTTGTTTTCTCTGTATAGTTTTATCGATCTCTGAAAAAATCTGGATGTGCGGTATGTTCGTTTAAAAAGTAAGTGCTAATTTTGGCCCAGTCTTCATGCAGCTGATCTCAATACGTTCAGACTAATGTTTTCAGACCAAAATTCATTCTTATTTTTTATTTCACGTAATTATAGAGAGGAACATTAGACAGGCATAGCCGTTCTAGGGATTAAAGCAAGGAAGCAAAACCGTAATTAGAAAGACAACAACTGATTACAGAAAGAAGCCTTCCCAACGGAGAACAACTAGTTCCTGTTTCCACAAAAGCCAAAACTAAATTAATTGCATTATCGAGGCGGAAATAAGTGATATACGAACATAAAATTTCATTTATTCTTTATTCTGTCTCCGATAAAAGTACACGGACCATTTTATTGAATTGTACTAGTCTCGAATGCCAACATCAGGGAGACATGTTTCTAGACTTATCAGCTCATGTGGGTTAGATGTACGAAGGTTTTTAAATATCTTATTAATTCAATGTCTTCATTCGTCCTTCATTGAAATGATGTCCATTGTTAGCCACGCAACCAATAATTCTATATTGCACTTAGCAACATGGTGTACACTATTCATAGTACTTACAAGTTTTATCTATCCCCTGGTTGCTGTAAATACGTTTCTCTTTGAACCTTGCAAGATACACCACATGTCTTTTTGACCATGGGCAGATACATTGCACTAACTGTTAATAAGAAATATTTTAGTATCAAAAAGCAAATGTGAAGTTAAAGTATATCTCTACCTGTACAAAAAAAAAAAAGAAAGAAAAGAAAAGAAAAAGACCCCCGCCACACACACACGAAACCAGAACCGATTGAATAAGCCGATACGAACCATATGGTTGCATTAGGCTTCCAGAAAGGACGCGAGTAGACGTATAAGGTAGTATGCATCAGTGCTGCCTTAGCCTACATGGCTCTTGCTACTTTGGCATTTTCGTAGAGCAATGTAAGCACTTTGCATGTTTGCTAGCATAAAGAAAAAAATGACAATCAAGAGAACAAAAAATAATTGAATGTGGGGTTGTCAAAGCATTGTAGCCTCCACGCTTCAATGTGTAGGTCAATTTATCGATGGAATTCTGGAAATACCCAGATGATGTACGTGACATGAAATTGTAATGATTTTCATATGAAACACATTGAAAGTACAATCAATATGTAATCGTTATTTTACCAGTGTGTATCAGGACAGATTTACCGACACGGTTCGTAAGATATAATGGAATGTCGTCAAAGATCCCTTAAACCAGAGTAACATAGGCAAGGTTAGAATTTATTTAGGATTTTGTTATATTTTGGTAAGAAAACAAACGTCCCGTATATGCACATCCAGTTAACGTTTTCTTAGGTCTGATTGAGAAAATTTGTATGATAAACTTAGTATTTGTAGAAGTTGTGTGGCGTTCTTACTTAGTCGTGGCTATGTGCAATGAAATGAAATGGAACAGTTTATTGAATATAAAGCAATCCCTGTGTCTAAAACTCTAATGCTAGCGTAATATCCCAGACCCCCCCACCCCCCCACCCCCGTCGAATGTGAAATATACACGACAGATTATTACTATTGGATAACAGGCATATCAAGAATCCAAACTGCCATCTCGGCCCAGTTAGTCACAGGCAGATTGGGTCAAAGGTCACTCAGGAAAGGAATTGACCTTTTCCATTAATCTTTTTTCGGCTGTTCTTGTAACGATAAACAGATGTATCCTTTCCAATTGCTTTTCTCGACCAGTTTTGTTGACCAGTTATAAATATACAACCCATATATTAGCAAACAGTATCGAAACTCTCAGTGACCGGAGCTCGCATACAGAACTCTGGCCATATTATTATGTCTGACCGCTCAATATTTCTGTGTTAACGTAGAAAGAAAAGTTGCATCTACTGACATCACCTGAATTGAGGACAAACCTCACCAAGCATGTGCAACTGAGATACACACACACACACACACACACACACACACACACACAACCATATATATATATATATATATATATATATATATATATATATATATATATATATATATATATATATATATATATATATATATATATATATATATATTTGCCATTTTGGACGCGATGAATTAGAAAAAAGGGTCACTCTGAAAAAAAATGTGATGGACAGCAATGTGTGTGGGACTCATAATAGCACCCGTAAGGAAATCGTGGCGATACAGTACGACAGTGGTGCTAGAAACGTATCCGTTCCAGCTGGAACCAATAAGAAGCGTATCCATGTAAACTGTCATCTGCCTCAGCATTTGCTAAATTTCTCGTTAAGAAAAAAAATAATGAAAAAAGTAGATCAGAACTATAAGGACAGAATAGCATCGGTCAAAAGCTTGCCTTTTGTGTGGATTGGGTGCAGAATTCGCACTTAGAAAATCTGCCTACTCAGTTTTGCAGTATCCAGGAACGGAACGTATAATCATCCATTATACAAGCGGTTCCCATTATATACAACCACGCATTCAAGGGACCGAGGTGCGGGCGTGGGTAGTCAATAATATGAAATGTGTGACAATTCACGCTGATATGTTTTGAAAGCTAAGTTTTCTCCTCTGTTGTATAAACATCAACCGTGCAGTCTCCGAGTCGGTCATCTCTGCAGATTCGGACTTTGATGCAAGTCATATTCGTTTCCCAAGGCAAAATCTTGGAGGGGCTAAGATTAATAAGTCTCTACGTAAGAAAATATATCATTCGGGATCAGCTTCATTAAAACTGATTTAAACAATTTCTATGGTACTCAATGTGTTTTGAAGTAGCTCATAAAAAAGGTCAATTGGAGAAGTGAACCATATCACTTAGAAACATAACCTCATATTTCTAAAAGAATTAACTCACAAACCGCAATACGTAATTGTAAAGCCTTAGCATTCTCGAATGTTAAAACTAATCCACCTTCAATACTTTATTCCCCTGCGACCTAATACAGAGAATCACATTACGGTAGCCCATCTGCAATCTCGGCTTGGTACTTATACAGGACCATTATTACATACAATATATACACGTTAGTTTGCATATTTCTAGCATTATCATGAAGATTTAAAATTCAAGAGAGTAACCCTGTGAACTTAAAATTAGGCCGCAGTCACCATTATATAAACATAGCCCACACTTACGACCATCCTCATGGACAACTGTTTTGATGAATTTCTCTGGTATTTTTTTGGGGGGGGGGGTACTGTTCCTAATAATATCATTTTTTTTTACCATTCGAACATATTATCTTAAATATTACTATTTCATTTCATCTTATTGCAATGTGACTGTCTCGGACTAATCTACTGGACTAACATCCTTCTAATGATGTTTAACATTGTCATTCCGTCAAGAAGAAAGCACGAGGTTATCCCGATTTATCGTTGCTTCACACCAAGGCAGGAAGACGGCACCAATCAGGGATTCACGACATGTAACCAAACAATGGACAGGCAAGATTTTTTCTGAACTTTCATCAATTTTTAAAGATCCAGTGCATTACTGAGAAAAACGTAATGAGTGCAGTTAGTTTTCAATGATGAGATATAAATTCATGAAAATCTTGCGTATTCTCAAAATGGTATCTGACAGAAAATATGATGCGAATAATTACCAACAACTTACTTGTTCTATTGTTAAATTGTATATATTGATGTGCGAAGAAGAGGCTACCAGTTACGAAACTGGTCCACTTTGCTTTGCAGGGCAACAACTGACAAGACAGCATTCAGACGGTCAGAATAAACCTTATTCATGGACGGCATAAACTTGGTAAGCTGACGCCCTCTCACACGCGCCATGCAATCAACTATTCACACGCGTAAGCAGTAAGCAATCAACCATTCACACACGTGTGAGCCGTGACCTGTTGTGGGTGCATTTCTTATACAAAAACTACTGAATCAGGAGACTTGCAACCTCCGTCATCACCGCTGACATGATCAGGCAAAGGTAACTCAAACCTGTCCCACTCACCCTTTGAACGGGTGAGTGGTCAATGCATGTGAGGCACACACATTCAAGTTCCTTAGATCGACCGGCTCAAGCGCAAGACCTTGAAGCCTAGACATGTAAATATTACCGAACGTAATACTATTGTAT
Source organism: Hermodice carunculata (assembly GCA_964020975.1). NCBI lineage: Eukaryota > Metazoa > Annelida > Polychaeta > Eunicida > Amphinomidae > Hermodice > Hermodice carunculata. The sequence goes on along the minus strand of OZ026630.1, from coordinate 48,728,621 downwards.
TGAAAAAAAAAATGGTTAAAGCAGCAATGGTGCACAGGTTGATCAGATGGCGTCGGTAAAGATCCCCTCAATCAATGAAGAAATCTAAACATGCTCACTTCAATTGCCTACAGATTAAAAAAAAAATGAATATATGCCGTTGGTCATGTTCAATTTTTTCCGAATCTTAAATAGACCTAATTATGGTATGTTTGAAGGGAATATTTTCATTTCTGTTACAAGTGTAAATGTAGTCCGAAATGTACATTTCATCAGATAACTTACTTTTTCAGCTTTGACAAACTTATTTGTAGTCTAGTGAGTCACTAACTAACTTGCTGAATCAAGATTAATATTTTTCCCAGTGATGGTTTTCTTTACTTTAAAAACTCTGTAATTTATCATCTTTGGGCCACTTTGAGGTTTGAAATTTTGAAATACATTTTACTATAATTTCAAACGGCTGTTGAATCTTCAGACTGAAAAAAGGAAAAAGATCATTCTAATAAAATTAAAATGCATGATTTAAAATATTCATCAAACTTAATTTTCACCAAGACTGCAATTAATTGGACATTTCAATCACTAAATAGTTCAAGCTCTTTTATAAAATGTACATAGTGGACAATCTTTGCAATTTTCAGTCCGGTTGAATATACAAACATCAAAGTTGTCGTGTTTTATAGTGTTTGAAAGACATAAAATACAGATAATACAAAATACATAAAGATAGGTAGAAGTATTTTAAGAACAAAACTATGTATGCTATTGAATTGATTGGGCTACTATTCCTCACTGAAGGAAGTGGATTTTACCTCAGCCACGTTGCAAAGCTGCTGCATCAAGTTTTTAGAAATTCGCACGTTTATACAAAACGAAGAATTATTCAGTGTGTTCACTTTCTTCTTTGTGAAATATTTAAGTTTTGCCTCGTTTCTGGTGGCTGTGTGAGGAAATGAACATTTCCTTTCTTTACGATTAACAAAAAGTGTAGCATGTAGCATGAACACCGCAAATAAGGCCGCCGATGAGAATGGCTTGAAATTTGTAACAACACCGTATAAATATATATATATATATATAAAATGGAACGCTTCGTTTGTCCTTTTATTCATTATTTAAACATATCATTAAACATTTGATGATAACATTAGATCGAATTTATGTTATCATTCAATGCTTTTAATGTTGTTATCAATTCAATTTATTAATATCATCACATGATTTCATGATATGTCTAAATGATTGATTATTTAGCCTTTAGTAAAATCCTATTAAATGATGACATTAAAATGATTTACTGTTATGATTAAATAGATGTTATTTAGTATTATGTTGAAATCCATTTAATATTATGATTATAGTAATTTATACATATATTTAATTACTTATGGAACTAGAAAAATGTCTGCTCCTTTCTTGGTCTGAATCAATCATAGCATCAAATATTTAGTGATAGCACTAAATATTTATCGTTATGATCAAATATACCGGAAGTGACCTTGGGAAATTAAAAAAAAAAGACCAATTCTGTTGAATTACATCCGGGTGACCTGCCACACGTGCCTTCTGACTTTTGCCACGTCACATGTATCAGAATCCAACTGGTCCTATATTCTACACAAGTTGACCATTACTTAATTGACTTGTCTGGTACAGTTATTTTTAATGTTACCCTCTTTTAGGTTGATAGAAATCGAACGTACTGTTTGTGTAATGGCCTCTAAAACATCGAGAGACGCGCTGGTCGCAGGTGCTGCCATTATTTTACAGTGATGGCGATGCATTGGGTAGTTGTTGAGCATGGAAAAGGCAGAATGGGTAATGGGAACGCTCCAGCAGCACACCTGGTCCATTTTAATATAGCATACATGCCATACATCTAATGTAACAAATATGACTTATTTGTTTGTCTTGAGTCAGTAAATAAAAAGTACCGTTGAAGGTAATAATTAGTTACTTGTTTGATTTGCGGAGACCGCCATGACTTTTCCGTGTGCTGCGAAGTTTTTATGGTTTAAGCTCCATTCATTGTTGGGGGGGGGGGATTTATTATCTCGCTGTGGCCCGGGTCGGGTCTGAACATAACATGAAATAGAACTGAAGATATCATTAATTCTATCTAGTAATAAGATTAATTATCTGGGTATTTCAACATATGATCAAATTGATATGATGATATGACATGACATTAAGACATGAGTTTAAATTTGCCATATTGATTCATAACAATAAATCGATTTAGTGCTATCATTGAACACAATTGATTATATCATTATAAATGGATTTTTGTTCTATGATAACATACAGAAAAACTTTACCAGAATCAGATATGTCTTCAAATGCATTTCGCGATAAGATAAAATCGAGTAAATATTATCTATTATCTTTGCATATTTGATGATAACTTTAAATAATGGATGATATGATCACATATTTGATGATATGTTCACATACAGAATAAGAGGAGAAACGGCGTTCCATAATATATGTATATACATTTATATATATCTATATCTATATATATATATATATAGAGAGAGAGAGAGAGAGAGAGAGACAGAGAGACAGAGAGAGAGAGAGAGAGAGAGAGAGAGAGAGAGAGAGAGAGAGAGAGAGAGAGAGAGAGAGAAGCAATAGCACTGATATTTAGCTCACACATTAAAGCATAGCATGCAACGTATATTTCTCTGGGTACTTTCTTCTTCGCATTGTGCTCGGGTTCAAAGCATTTTACACCTCTCGCCCCTTAAAAAAAGAAAACACTTTGCAAACTGTAAATTTGTCAGGACAATTTTCTTTACGGTATCGCAACGATACATCAAGTTCCCCCACACGCACCACGCGCGAATGTCCTTCATTGAAATACCCCTTCGAAATCAAAACGCATAAAGGAACAAAGCAAAATCCCTACGTGTAATTCATGTCAGTGTATGGATACATGCATCTGTGACACACGCCATTACCACTGCAGTGGTATGATTTTGGTATCAAGAAGATATGAGAAGAGTTATGAGAAGACAGCACCCTTTAACATTGAATGGAATTTTTTACTACATGCATACCCTTTCTTCATTAAAACTACCCAGTTGTTGCCTAATTTCCATCCATTTCTTCTGCTGGTTTTGTACAAATTTCAATAGCCCACTGCTTAACAGAAAAGAAATGTCTCGCATATTCCAATCAATGTCTTTTAAATTGTTGAAATCTTACGCGTTCTGCCAGCAATACAGTGTGGGTCATGATGGGAACGTGTCTTAAAAACAAAATAGCAACCGCCTGACTGGGTTAAGCGGTTGCTTAATCTCGATAGAGTTAAGTGCGTGTGGTAACTTGTTTCCCCATTAAAAATTACCAGAGTCTGTCTGATGTTGTAAATGAGACCTGCTTCTCATTTCAGCTGAATTATCTCTGACTTCCCCGTCATTTAGAATAATGTGCCCTGAGTGAAATGCTTCACAATGGGATTATACCAACTATTGTCTGTACAACGTAAGGGAAGAAAATACGTCATCAAAGCTACGTTGCCAAATTATCCCGCTAAAGTCTATTGTTAGAATATATCGGAGCCATAGTCCACACTTCCCAAATGCTTCTTCTTTTGCGGATTCTGGCAAAATTATCTTAGATAAGAATTACTTTTTAGTTTGGGGATACAATCCGTCCATTAAAGCATAGTTACTCACAAACTGTAAAAGAACGTTAGAAATATGTTTTTTGTGTATGTGTTCAGATTGACTACACCCTGAGGCACAAAAGGCACGACACTGTAGCAGTTTGAATCTATATCTTTTTGTAGTCGTAGCAAAACTTCAAGGTTATAAGTTGTATTTAGACACAAATCCTGAGGTTTTTATCGACTGTAAGTGTTGACACGTTTCACACAAGCATTAGCCTTACTTTTCAACTGCAACTAGAACTTTGTGAAAGGTCAAAGGATTAAACAAAGATGCATTCAACGGTTAGCTATCAGGGTATGCCTTGCACGCTTATCACGACCCAGCTCCTGCTCATCAGGATTGTTATGATGATTACTGATTCAAACTCCTCACTAAAATCCCTTCCATTCAGGTACTAACATGTTTTAGTCTCTAACCATAGTTCCAGAGTCGGTTCAGATCCACAGGTTTCATCCTGGTGACTTATGATGCAACATTGCCCGGACATGGGTAATCCATACACGATTCACAGGAAACCCTTTCTTAAATTTTCATTTGGGACTTACAAGGCAGACTGCACAATTCACCATCGAACATTCAAGTATTATCATTTACAGCTTTTGTAATGTTTCTTTTCCATGTTTTGTTTACTGCATAGATTATGTACATGCCTTCCCACTTATATCTGAAAAGCAACGGTCATGAAGATGCTGATGCAATTATGATTAGACCTGAAAATTCTTCGAAGATTTCTTTATTTTTAGACTTGAATGACCTTCTAAGCCCCAAAAAGAGACAATAATCCCGCATTTCTCTTGCAAATATCATATCGAAAAGGGGACGTGGCGAGTAGGCACAATGTTTCAGCACACTATTTTAATTGGTTATTAAGATAAACATAATTGAATTTTGTCATTATGATCTTTATTTTGATGAGGTGATAAGCAAGGCCCATTCTGGAATGACTGTTGCATAACTTATCAACTTATCAGAATATTTTTCAAATCTGCATTATTTCATTGCTATATTTACACTGAAAGCCCTATGCATTCTAGCAGCTCTGAATGCTTTGAGGGGGAAAACTTGCCTTGTTGAATGAGCAGCGTTTGCCATCCCACTCAACATACATAGTTGACACATTCGAAGTAAATCTGGTAGACAGTTTTATAGCAGTCAAAATGTCAATTACCATTATCATTCTCTCTCTCTCTCTCTCTCTCTCTCTTACAATGTTATCAGTAGGAATGTATACATCAACCATCAAAAAAGTACCCTGATTGAAAACTTCATTAGAAATAAGTGATCTGCAGGATCTTCATTGGTGGCCACTTTTCTTTGACCCTTACTCACGGTACAGTTTGAGAAAATTATGGAAAACTCAAAAATGCCGAACAAACGCAAAGGCGTAAAACAAAATATACCACCGCCTGTTGTACAAATTAAGGTCGAATGGCTCACAAATTTCCCTACGCAATTTTAAAGCAATTGATTTTTTTCAAAGATTTTTCACCCCCCCCCCAAAATGAAATCAAACAAAAACACAAACAGAACCCCCCCTCCCACTAAAAATCCGAAAGTGAATGGAACGTGACTATTTGAAACATACTCAACATACACCCACCCAAGGTACATTTCAACCTAGTTTGAAGTGAATAACTCTAACGGTTTTGGAGAAGTCGAAAATAGATTCATCATTATAATCCCCTTTGACGCACATAGTAATCAGTGGGAATGCACAGATTGACTGACAAGTACCCGAATTGAATGATTCGCTAAAAGAGCAGGGATCAGCAGCATCACCATATAGTGAACAAGTTTATTTGATCCTTCACAAGGTACACTTTGATCAAGTTTCAGTACGATCTCAGAGACTATTTAAAGGAAGTCGAAAAGAGAGAACATACAAAAAATCCGTTAAAAATGAGAATAAAGCAGCACCAACTGTTGGAACAATCAGGATCTTGAGATCCACAGTAGTGTCCTATGCAATTTTGACGTATTATACCAGACCGTTTCGGAGAACATCTTTTTTTAATGATTTTGCAAACAAAATTAACAAAAAATCATTAAATGTAAAAAACCAATAGCGCATGACCGTTTGAACAAACTTGGTGGAGATCCACCAAAAGTACATTCCCATCATTCTGAAGTGAATCTGGCTGACGGTTTTGTAGATGTCGAAAAAATCAATTTTGGGTAACGGACGACGGACGAACAGACGTCGGACGAAGACTCATCAGATAACCTCAGCTGAAGGACAAGTTCAAATGCCATATGACAAAACCTACATGTATCAGAATATGATATGTGTAATTTTGTACACAGAAATACCTGTGTATCAGTGTAAACATCTTTCATTACATTCCCAGGTTTCACAGATATTGAACAGAAATACGTGTGTTTGCAGTGGTAGCCAACACAAGTACAACCTGACATACATATACACAAACACTATGAAGAAAACCATTTTCTTTTTCACAAAAATAGAAATGCATGAAATATTTCAAATCGTTATCTTCAACTGCATGTTCAGGTTTTCAACCTACTACTAGCTATCAATGAAAACCGTCAAGCAACTACATGAGCATGGAAATCACCAAAATAATGTATATTTCAGGTGTCTGCCCTGGCAAAACGATGACACGTTGTGCATTAAAAAGGATGATGCTGAAGAATTGAAATATGAATATGCTTTATATTTTTATGTTAGAATCGCCTTTACCTTTTAAGGGTATATATCAGGTTACGCGTGAATCTTACAAATGATTTAATAAAAGTCTGAAAATATGCTAAAAGTACCATAAACTATATATTTCCTGAAAGCTAACAAATCTGGGAACAAGTTGATAGCATTTTCATTTTTACCAGTTCTTCTGTGTTGACACAACAATCAGGTAAAGTGATCATAAAAAAATCACACAATTGTTAAATCTCCTTTTTTATTTTGAGCTTGAGCATGTGCATTTCTGTTGCAAAAGCTAGCAGACATGATTTTCTACACAAACGTGTCTTACTTTTGTCATTGTTTGCGCTATTGTGGAGATACTCATGTTTAAAGTTGAAAAGATGACATTCCATTCTTACATCAAAGGTTTTGACTTTTGGCTCGCTGTGGAGAGAAAACCACCCAACATAGAAAAAATCTGAGACACGTTTTTAAAGATTTTATTCTTGTGAACAGTTTGCCACAAACCCCAGGTCTTTATGAGCAAAACTGACGAAGTTGATTTCACAAGAAGTTGAGAAACAAAGGCCAGGAATGATGCCGAGAAAAACGCTTTCAAAGCAAATGCCGACTTCAGTAGGACTTACGCTATTCTTTGGGCCTTTGATCGCAATGACACCTTGGTATTCCGTTACGCACTCCTACCTGTTGAGTAAATGGACAACTTTGGAGCATCAAACTTCAAAGAATGCTTTATTTTTGAGGTTTTACATCCAAAAATGTTATAATCGTGCTCATCTGTCACTTTGGATTCCATGTTGGGGTTTCTCAAGTTTACCCTGATTGGCCGACAAATGAGTGACAGGTGGTTACGGGGCAACCGGGTTTTATGATGTTTGCTGTCTTGCGTGGGGCCCAATATAGGTGTCAGTAAATCGGAACTTCAGTCTCAGTTCAGAAAGTTTCTATCAAGTTCAGAGGATCACTGCTTACATTTGTGTGATTAGAAAGTGCTATTGCAAAGATGCCGAGAAAGAAAAAACCTAGGGGCAAACCGATGCCCGCGTCAGTTGCAAGTGAACTCAAAGCGTCTGATCTAGGATCATACTACAATCAGTTCCCTCCAGTGGAGACGACCCTGCAACCCGACGTGAGCCTCACGGAGACCCCGGGCGAGTCTGGCATTGCTGGGTCAGGGTCGAACGAAGTCGCGGCCAAGGTCACGGATACTGATTCGGTGAGCACCACAACATCCACAAGCCAACCCGGTCTGGACAAACGATTTTGCAGTGCTAGTGCCCAGAAACTCGGAGACTTTGTGGTCCACGAGGCCAGATCTACAGATTGTTGTGAACAAGGAGATGTGAATGAACAGCCAGAGGGATACCGATTATGGGACTGTTCTCAGTTGCAGGCTTGTGTTGATGCCGTTGCTGTGTGTGCAAGTTGTAAAGTTGGAACTCTGAAACTGAGCGAAAGAACAAGTATTGGCGCAACAAAAGGATGGAAGTCTGAGTTTACATGGATATGTTCAAACGAGAGTTGTACACAAAGCGATAATGGGGTTTGCCTGCCCAGCTGATCGTAGTCTGCTTGTGCGGAGCGTGCGCAGAAGCGCTCACACCTGCTGTATGTAAATGAGACTCCAGTTGGATTCCTGCAGGGTGGAGCTTAGAAGCTTAGCTAGTCCCCAGCCGAAGCCACACCAAACAGTGAGAACCAGGCCCAATACTTTTGCCAAAATTCACAATTTTGCTTTACACAACCTGAAATCTGATTCCGGCATACAAAACTTAAAGGAACAGTGCATAACATGTGTGAAAATAGCAAAAATGATGGTTTAACCCATTGTAACCTGATATATATCCTTAAATCAGATTTGTTTGTTCAGCGTCAAGGGATTTATTAGTGTTTAAAATTTAGTAGGTATGCAAGAGCCAGCTCTGACTAAGACTGAAACTAGTCACAAACCAGGTTTTAATTTTAACCTGATGATAGGAACTGCAAAAGGGTATTCATGTATTTTCATATGATCAGCACCACAACATGGCACATTGGGACATCATTTATAATATTCACAGGGGTAATAATGACATTTTTGGCATATAAGTTATATCTGACACGATCGCTAGTCATCTATGTTTCACAATTAAACATAAAATACTGATGTTTTTCTGATTAAAAATTAAGTAAGGATACTATATATTGACTTTATTATCATCTTGATGGAAAAGGGCATTTATTCATGTTACAAAAAGTTTCGAAAAGTTAAAGTTCTAGCTTTTTTTGCAACATCTCATCGATTGTTTTTTATATTGATAAACATTCCAGGGCCATGACAAAATTGTTGACATACATTATCTCTTTTTCGTCTCATGGAGAGCCTATGTATTTGTTGATAGAAAGTTGAAAAGCATAACACGTACACTTTCAAAGTTATGGTTAAAATGCTTTTTCCATGGTCTTCCCCAAAAGGAATTCTGTTGTCATGGAAACCGTACCTGTAGTATATTCACTCACACAATTCAATTCTTTTCGGTGCACAGCACTGCTAATGCTGTATGACCAAAATCAATGAAAATATGCTATTCTTTACATACTGAACATTTAAAAGAGCGTTGCTAGGCGGCCATTAAACACTCTAGTTTACCTTGACATTATTGTAAGTGCCTTTGCATTTTACCAAGAAATTTGAGGAAGATGTTTATAATGTTTAAATCTAAACCCAAGTTTCTTATGTTGTTTTGCATATCCGTGTAATTTTGACAAACGTTTCGTTGCCATAGCAACCCATTGCTGACACTTAAGGTCTTAAATTGGTCTCCCATGATGTGCCTCTATTGTGTTTAATTTGACGTATATACTAAAAATAATGGTTAAAATGTGTTTTCCTATGATTATTCAAACAACCGAATTTCTTTACCAGGGTAACGCATAGAACAGAAAATGACCATGGAATATGGTACGTATCTTAAAAAGTTTTTTAGGTGCTCAAATATATCTTTAGATGCCTCTTTACATGCTATATATATATATATATATATATATATATATATATATATATATATATATATATATATATATATATATATATATATATATATATATATATATATATATAAATATAAATATATAGGCCATAGACTGAATCAACATATTTTAAGTTTGTATTTAAGCAGTTGACTCTAGCCATTTTACCCTGCTACAACGAGCAAACTGGCGCCTGAATGAAAGATCTGTTCTTGCGACATTTAAATTTACAATCATCATAATAAGTCAAGCATGATATTTGTAGTGATTTGGCTACCAAGACGTGCGTTAATGGTGAACACTTCCAAATGTCTAAGGTTTGGGGGAACAACCTTTTTGGCAATGTGATTATAAACGTGAATAAAGATATTGTTCTGATGTCGTTAAGGCATGTGAAGCGCCCACTTATTACAGTAACTGTCAATAAAACGTTATTTTCTGACATTCATATTACTTTATACCTAGAATCACAGACAAGGGATAGGGATTAGTGAATAGAAGGGTAAAAGAGAGTAAAATGTCAACTGTCATTAGATGCACGCGTTGCCTATTACTTTGTCGTTTAACCACGGATAATAACCATTTTGATAGCACTGTACATCGTGCGCACTGACTAACTTTACCTTCATTTCCTATTATTGCACATTTTTCTTACAGTGCTGCAAAGTTCTAGATCTAGCGACTTACATCTTAGCAAAAGCTTCCAAATCATGGTTGATGCTGACATCAGTGATGTGGTTTAATCATTACAAATATCCTGTGCAGAGATTATTAGGTCGAATTCACTTGCAGGCAGAGTTTATTTTTTTTATCGAACTGTTGGAGAGCTGGGTTGCCAATCTGATTCGTCTAACTGTACTAAAATTGTTCTGGAGATCAAGTGGAGTCTTTAGAGTCCGTATGAGTCTTTGAAATGCATGACTGTTCAAGAAAAAGAAGATCGCTTACAACAAAGGATGTGGATATCAGGGATACTATGGCTATGGCGCTTTTATCATGTATGTGATAAGACGTCAAAATGCTGGAATGTAACACACTGGCAATGAAATACATGAAGCCAGTGTGGAAAGATAACTGGGTAAATGAAAATACCTCATAATTTTAAACAAGTGAATTATCAAGTCGACTTGCTGATAAGAGCTTGAGAACTCTGACAAAGATCCTTGTCATTCACTACCCCACTACAAAGAAAACAATAGACGATAATATATATATATATACACATACATATATATATACATATATATATATATATATATATATATATATATATATATATATATATATATATATATATATATTATATCTCGCACATAAGATATAGTCCTAAATTGTTGTATGTAGGTCTTCATTTCCAATGTAAGGAAGAAATGATACACCTTGCTCGGATAGTGTTCTTAAAGAAAACTTGATAGTAAAATAAGATAAGTTTTATTTTACGTCATTTTTCCGAACTAAGCAACACGAGCTCATGGTCTTGACACTGACATTAGATGCATCCAAATAAAACAAATACATTCTGATTTAAAAAACGCAAAATGAGGCGATGTGTATGATAAGAAAACATCTTGAATTAAAAATGACATTAACTAATGAAATGAGGCACACTAAATATAGGTCCGTTCCACTTGCATAATGCTTTTTTGAAGGCTCCAAGTTCTCTGTTTCATATCAGAGGAGGTTATCCAAAGTTAAGCCCCTGATAAAACACAGATTTTAGACCATGTTTAGCTGTATTGCAAGAGGGAACTTCTAATGCCAAGGTGTCACGCAAGTTAAATTTCAATTTTTTGAGGGCAAAAAGATCTTGAATGTACCCTGGTGATAGACCATGTAAACCTTTAAAAGCGTCTGTGGTTAGTAATCTTTGCTGCCCAGTTTCAACTCTGGGGAGATTGGCTCCCTCAAGCAAACTGTAATAAAATGACTTATAATAACTATATATAGCTCTTACGGCTCTTTCTTGTATTTTCACAAGTTTGTTGGTGTTTCCTTTCCCACAGTTAAATCAGACAACAGCACAATATTGGAAACAACTGAGATAAAATGCTTGAAAAGTAGCATCTTACCTTTTGTGGCCAGTGTTTTTGACATTGTTGTTTTACAACATTGAGCTGTTGGGCTGCGACTCTATTGACTCCGACGTGATTTCTGAATAAAAAGTTATCTAGATGTACTCTTCAAGGTTTGACAGATACAACAGACCCGTCAGATTGTATTTTGGTGTCATGGATGTCTATACTTCTTTGGAATTGTAGCCAATGTGGAGTAATTGAAATGTATCTGGATTGGCTCTCATTTGGTTTGTCAAAAACCATTCCAGTGTTGCAGCTCCAACATCCATAAGCACCTGTATGTTTATCTTTCGTGTTTTGGCGATGGCGTTCAAGGTGTTAACCTCGGCAACGTTTACTGCATGCATGTGATCAATGAAATGGAGATCATTGATGAAAAGTTTAAACATCACAGCTCCAATTACGGAACTCTGAGGTATGCCTTTGGTTATATCTTACCAGGAACTCCCATATCACCAAGTTTCGCACGCTTAATTGTGTTACGCAGGTGACTAGAGACCAGGTGCAATGGGTCATACCATTAGCATGAAGTTGGCCAGGACTAGGCCATGCGGGAGGCATTTAAAGGCCTTGGACAAATCCATAAGCAGAGAGAGCTAAAGCTACACCATGGTTGTCCAATGCCTTCTTCCACTTCTCCACAAGCCCCAGCAGTGTGTCTTGACAACTGTGGTTAGCTCCATGGTAGACATCGCTGGTAAAAAAATATGATAACATAATCATGATGATACAGGCAGATATTTGTTTGCAATGGTTTCAAACACTTTGGGCAGTACGGATAGATTGCTGACTGGAAGCTAGTTTCCCTCTCTAGGAGGTCTTTTTTAAGTGGACTTAATTCAACAACTTTTATTACAGACGCGAACTTTATTAGATGAGAAGGTGTATGGTCATAGCCTGTGGTTTTGGATGGTACCAAAGAGTTTAAAATCTTGGCAACAGTAACAGAGTTAATGGTCTTGAAGCAAAAACAGGGAACTCTTGTTGATCTCAAAACATGTTTGCACTGGAATGGCTGTCATGTTTAGAGATTGCGTGGCTTACAAACTCCTCAAATGAAGGATAAGATGTGTCTTCAGGCAAAAGGGCTTTGTCGTGGGCAACATTTATAAAAAATATTTGGTCAGTGTATCAGTTACTTTTGCCTGATCTGTGACAAGACAGTTTTCTTCATATAAATGAACATTTGTTCCCTTTGCTACAAGCAAATGGCTTCACAGTGGCCCAGAATTTTTTTGAGGGGGGGGGGGGGTATTAGCGTGGGTTTATAACCACGTTCTTGAAAATAATTATTGATGGTTTTTCTCCTAACCTTTTGTCACTAGGTTACGTTGAGTGCGACATATTTGCCAGTTTTATCAATAACAAGGAGTTACAATCCTTGTATATAAACCAATGCATTCCCTTTTTCATGAAAGTTTTTCTAAGTGAACCATTTATGAATGGTGCTTGTTGTGCTGACACCCGTATACTCTTTAGTGGCCCGTGCTTATTCCATATCTCAATATACAAGGTTTTAAAGTACCAAAATGAGTCATCAACATGATCAAATATTTCACCAAGATCAATTGGAATAATAAATTTGCCACTGAGAAAGAGTCCAAATGACCTACAAGAACGATAGAAAATGGCGTGAGCTTGATGTCTCGGATTAAAAGCTTTCATAACTGTATATGAGTCTGTGATGGTCACTTAACCCATTGATAGGCTTGATATCTAAGCTGCAGTATTGCCTTGATGTTCAGGTTACACAAACACCAAAAGACACAACTAACCATGGACGGAATGCAAAAATTTCCAATCATATTATGCCCAACTTCCTCTGTGCATATTCATTTCAAACCTGATCTCTGCTCTGCAAGAAACCTTCTCATGCAATGATCATCTTTTCTCATCAACACATTAACCTAATCTGTGTAATGGAAATGTTGGCAGATGCATGGGGTAAGTCATTTCTATTCCTTTGCTAACAATAAGCATGCTGAACGCAAAACCAGCTGACTTGGCTCCCCTCCTTTAAAATATGTGTGTATTTTGATAAGCTATGGCAGCAAAGCTTCCTTTCTAACATACAGCTTATATATGCCCTATTTCAATGACGTCTTTTATCGTTGAGGTGCTGTTGAAAAAGAAAGGGATTGATATAAATTTCACACCTAACCATCCTATTGTTACATATACCGTGACTTTACCAGGGACTCTCTTTATCAACAAGCCCGTTTTGTAGAAAGATATATTAAATGCAGTTTATATAACCTTCCGGTACCAAATGCCGGATGCAAAAGTTCAGCTTTATGTAACAATTGCAAGGAATTGACTAATGTGGACTTGTATGTGTGTTATCTGCATCTTTCTTTTTGCTTTTTCTGCGATTGCCGCACATATGTTACAAACTATCTTTTTTTTCCCACTTTATTTTCAAAAAGTGAATAGAATTCTTCAAAAAAGTCATTTGCTGAATAAGCTCTCCGGCAATGATATGCATGATGGTAAAATATTCAGAGTATTATAAGTCGTCAGTCGCCTCATTGATGCAGTTTAATGATATTATGCAGATTTTAGGAAAACAACTTAAGTTAGTTGTGACATCAAATTTGCGTGTTTTCTGTCTCAACGTCAGTATTTAGTGGTTCGTATTTATACCAGCTTAAATATAAATATATATACATATATATATATATATATATATATATATATATATATATATATATATATATATATATATATATATGTGTGATGTACGAATATATGCAATGCTATTTCACGTGAAGCCGTCTGTTTCGTTTATTTCATTTTAATAATTTATAATTTTATCACAAAATTATGAAAAGGTGAAAATGCATAGTTATATTGAGATGTTTTAATGTTAGTGTATGGTCGTTTATGCTGCTTCCTTTTTCAATTTTGGGATTTGGAAAACTTTATCTCATACAGGAAAAGGATTTGTACTTTTTAATCCAGGATTATCAATCCTAAAGAAAATACAAAATATCTCCGCATAGTTATATTGAGATGTTTTAATGTTAGTGCATGGTCGTTTATGCTGCTTCCTTTTTCAATTTTGGGATTTGGAAAACTTTATCTCATACAGGAAAAGGATTTGTACTTTTAATCCAGGATTATCAATCCTAAAGAAAATACAAAATATCTCCGCATAGTTATATTGAGATGTTTTAATGTTAGTGCATGGTCGTTTATGCTGCTTCTTTTTTCAATTTTGGGATTTCGAAAACTTTATCTCATACAGGAAAGGATTTGTACTTTTAATCCAGGATTATCAATCCTAAAGAAAATACAAAATATCTCCACAAAAATTATGCATAAAATATATCAGCTAGTACATCAACTTCCTTTATAGCTTAATGTCTCTAGTAACAGCCAGCCACAGATAAACATCAGAAACAAATCTGGGAGACAAGATGTCAGTTAATTGGTCTAATTGCGCCATGTATGTACGACCTTTCACCTGGCTGTTAAGCCTATCTTGCATTGAGTATTCACGATTGAGCCAGTTTTATTTGACCAAAAGGTACAAGATTCTGATATTGTAAAGATATATTTTGACAGCTTAGACGTAAAGGATACAAGATACATGTCACTGAAAGCTAAGTAAAATTTCAACTAGGTGAGCTTATTGTTAAATAGATAAGAACTTCTGCATGCATATTATGATATGGAAA